>OZ024863.1:842289-1057289 GCA_964017155.1 Oasisia sp. SBJ-2009
GGCTCGGCCCGGGGTGGCTGAGGGAGAGAGACGGGAAAGACGAACTCGACGACGGAAGAGATCACTTGTGCATGTAGACGAATAACCGACCGGGCGCGTCGTTTTGCCAACTTTTGGAAACAAATCGAGAAAAACGACTAAGTCCTATCCGTCAACGGGGGATCAGTTCTGCAAATCGAGAAAAACGGCAAAGTTCGACGCGCCGGTCGGTCTTCTCGGCCGTGTGTCCCGCAAGGGGAGTAACTACGACTCTCTCGAGGAAGCCCAATGGCCGTGCCCGTCATTTTGCCAACTTTCGGAAAATCGAGGAAAACGACAAAGTCCGATCCGTCTACGGGGGATCAGTTGGGGAAACGAGAATTTCTGTTTAAACCTGTTTCAACAAAGGTCCGTGCCGTGCCGTGCCGACCGGTGGGTAAACGGCGGGAGTAATAAGGAACCACTAATATAAAATCATTAGACGACGAGCGAGGCATTTGGCGACCTTAACAGGGTGATAGTCGGAAAAACTGAGAAAAACGACAAAGTCCCATCCGTCTACGGGGGATCAGTTGGGGAAGCGTAAATGTCTGTCTACATTCTTTTCAACAGAATTCCGTACCGACCGGCGGGTAAACGGCGGGAGTAATAAGGAACCACTAACTAGATGAGGTGACGAGGCATTTGGCGACCTTAACAGGGTGATAGCTGGAGAAATCGCGGAAAACGACGACAAAGTCCGATCCGTCTACGGGGGATCAGTTGGGGAAGCGTAAATGTCTGTCTACATTCTTTTCAACAGAATTCCGTGCCGACCGGTGGGTAAATGGCGGGAGTAATAAGGAACCACTAGCTAGATGAGGTGACGAGGCATTTAGCGACCTTAACAGGGTGATAGTGGGAGAAATCGAGGAAAACGACGACAAAGTCCGATCCGTCTACGGGGGATCAGCTGAGCAAGCGGCGTGCCGAAACCTGGCCCGGTCGTGTGCGCCGAAGCCTGGTCGCGTTCCGGAGCACGGCCGCCGGTCGCATGCCGAAGCCCGGCCCGGTCGTGTGCGCCGAAGCCTTGCCGCCGGTCGCGTTCCAAAGCCCAGCCGGGCGCCGGTAACTGCCCGGCGCGGCCCGGCCCGGCGCGGCCCGGCCAGGGGTGGCTGAGGGAGAGAGACGGGAAAGACGGACTCGACGACGGTAGAGATAACTTGTGCATGTAGACGAATAACCGACCGGGCGCGTCGTTTTGCCAACTTTTGGAAACAAATCGAGAAAAACGACTAAGTCCTATCCGTCAACGGGGGATCAGTTCTGCGAATCGAGAAAAACGGCAAAGTTCGACGCGCCGGTCGGTCTTCTCGGGCGTGTGTCCCGCAAGGGGAGTAACTACGACTCTCTCGAGGAAGCCCAATGGCCGTGCCCGTCATTTTGCCAACTTTCGGAAAATCGAGGAAAACGACAAAGTCCGATCCGTCTACGGGGGATCAGTTGGGGAAACGAGAATTTCTGTTTAAACCTGTTTCAACAAAGGTCCGTGCCGTGCCGTGCCGACCGGTGGGTAAACGGCGGGAGTAATAAGGAACCACTAATATAAAATCATTAGACGACGAGCGAGGCATTTGGCGACCTTAACAGGGTGATAGTCGGAAAAACTGAGAAAAACGACAAAGTCCCATCCGTCTACGGGGGATCAGTTGGGGAAGCGTAAATGTCTGTCTACATTCTTTTCAACAGAATTCCGTACCGACCGGCGGGTAAACGGCGGGAGTAATAAGGAACCACTAACTAGATGAGGTGACGAGGCATTTGGCGACCTTAACAGGGTGATAGCTGGAGAAATCGCGGAAAACGACGACAAAGTCCGATCCGTCTACGGGGGATCAGTTGGGGAAGCGTAAATGTCTGTCTACATTCTTTTCAACAGAATTCCGTGCCGACCGGTGGGTAAATGGCGGGAGTAATAAGGAACCACTAGCTAGATGAGGTGACGAGGCATTTAGCGACCTTAACAGGGTGATAGTGGGAGAAATCGAGGAAAACGACGACAAAGTCCGATCCGTCTACGGGGGATCAGCTGAGCAAGCGGCGTGCCAAAACCTGGCCCGGTCGTGTGCGCCGAAGCCTGGTCGCGTTCCGGAGCACGGCCGCCGGTCGCATGCCGAAGCCCGGCCCGGTCGTGTGCGCCGAAGCCTTGCCGCCGGTCGCGTTCCAAAGCCCAGCCGGGCGCCGGTAACTGCCCGGCGCGGCCCGGCCCGGCGCGGCCCGGCCCGGGGTGGCTGAGGGAGAGAGACGGGAAAGACGGACTCGACGACGGTAGAGATAATTTGTGCATGTAGACGAATAACCGACCGGGCGCGTCGTTTTGCCAACTTTTGGAAACAAATCGAGAAAAACGACTAAGTCCTATCCGTCAACGGGGGATCAGTTCTGCGAATCGAGAAAAACGGCAAAGTTCGACGCGCCGGTCGGTCTTCTCGGGCGTGTGTCCCGCAAGGGGAGTAACTACGACTCTCTCGAGGAAGCCCAATGGCCGTGCCCGTCATTTTGCCAACTTTCGGAAAATCGAGGAAAACGACAAAGTCCGATCCGTCTACGGGGGATCAGTTGGGGAAACGAGAATTTCTGTTTAAACAAATCGAGAAAAACGACTAAGTCCTATCCGTCAACGGGGGATCAGTTCTGCGAATCGAGAAAAACGGCAAAGTTCGACGCGCCGGTCGGTCTTCTCGGCCGTGTGTCCCGCAAGGGGAGTAACTACGACTCTCTCGAGGAAGCCCAATGGCCGTGCCCGTCATTTTGCCAACTTTCGGAAAATCGAGGAAAACGACAAAGTCCGATCCGTCTACGGGGGATCAGTTGGGGAAACGAGAATTTCTGTTTAAACCTGTTTCAACAAAGGTCCGTGCCGTGCCGTGCCGACCGGTGGGTAAACGGCGGGAGTAATAAGGAACCACTAATATAAAATCATTAGACGACGAGCGAGGCATTTGGCGACCTTAACAGGGTGGTAGTCGGAAAAACTGAGAAAAACGACAAAGTCCCATCCGTCTACGGGGGATCAGTTGGGGAAGCGTAAATGTCTGTCTACATTCTTTTCAACAGAATTCCGTACCGACCGGCGGTTAAACGGCGGGAGTAATTAGGAACCACTAACTAGATGAGGTGACGAGGCATTTGGCGACCTTAACAGGGTGATAGCTGGAGAAATCGCGGAAAACGACGACAAAGTCCGATCCGTCTACGGGGGATCAGTTGGGGAAGCGTAAATGTCTGTCTACATTCTTTTCAACAGAATTCCGTGCCGACCGGTGGGTAAATGGCGGGAGTAATAAGGAACCACTAGCTAGATGAGGTGACGAGGCATTTAGCGACCTTAACAGGGTGATAGTGGGAGAAATCGAGGAAAACGACGACAAAGTCCGATCCGTCTACGGGGGATCAGCTGAGCAAGCGGCGTGCCGAAACCTGGCCCGGTCGTGTGCGCCGAAGCCTGGTCGCGTTCCGGAGCACGGCCGCCGGTCGCATGCCGAAGCCCGGCCCGGTCGTGTGCGCCGAAGCCTTGCCGCCGGTCGCGTTCCAAAGCCCAGCCGGGCGCCGGTAACTGCCCGGCGCGGCCCGGCCCGGCGCGGCCCGGCCCGGGGTGGCTGAGGGAGAGAGACGGGAAAGACGGACTCGACGACGGTAGAGATAACTTGTGCATGTAGACGAATAACCGACCGGGCGCGTCGTTTTGCCAACTTTTGGAAACAAATCGAGAAAAACGACTAAGTCCTATCCGTCAACGGGGGATCAGTTCTGCGAATCGAGAAAAACGGCAAAGTTCGACGCGCCGGTCGGTCTTCTCGGGCGTGTGTCCCGCAAGGGGAGTAACTACGACTCTCTCGAGGAAGCCCAATGGCCGTGCCCGTCATTTTGCCAACTTTCGGAAAATCGAGGAAAACGACAAAGTCCGATCCGTCTACGGGGGATCAGTTGGGGAAACGAGAATTTCTGTTTAAACCTGTTTCAACAAAGGTCCGTGCCGTGCCGTGCCGACCGGTGGGTAAACGGCGGGAGTAATAAGGAACCACTAATATAAAATCATTAGACGACGAGCGAGGCATTTGGCGACCTTAACAGGGTGATAGTCGGAAAAACTGAGAAAAACGACAAAGTCCCATCCGTCTACGGGGGATCAGTTGGGGAAGCGTAAATGTCTGTCTACATTCTTTTCAACAGAATTCCGTACCGACCGGCGGGTAAACGGCGGGAGTAATAAGGAACCACTAACTAGATGAGGTGACGAGGCATTTGGCGACCTTAACAGGGTGATAGCTGGAGAAATCGCGGAAAACGACGACAAAGTCCGATCCGTCTACGGGGGATCAGTTGGGGAAGCGTAAATGTCTGTCTACATTCTTTTCAACAGAATTCCGTGCCGACCGGTGGGTAAATGGCGGGAGTAATAAGGAACCACTAGCTAGATGAGGTGACGAGGCATTTAGCGACCTTAACAGGGTGATAGTGGGAGAAATCGAGGAAAACGACGACAAAGTCCGATCCGTCTACGGGGGATCAGCTGAGCAAGCGGCGTGCCAAAACCTGGCCCGGTCGTGTGCGCCGAAGCCTGGTCGCGTTCCGGAGCACGGCCGCCGGTCGCATGCCGAAGCCCGGCCCGGTCGTGTGCGCCGAAGCCTTGCCGCCGGTCGCGTTCCAAAGCCCAGCCGGGCGCCGGTAACTGCCCGGCGCGGCCCGGCCCGGCGCGGCCCGGCCCGGGGTGGCTGAGGGAGAGAGACGGGAAAGACGGACTCGACGACGGTAGAGATAATTTGTGCATGTAGACGAATAACCGACCGGGCGCGTCGTTTTGCCAACTTTTGGAAACAAATCGAGAAAAACGACTAAGTCCTATCCGTCAACGGGGGATCAGTTCTGCGAATCGAGAAAAACGGCAAAGTTCGACGCGCCGGTCGGTCTTCTCGGGCGTGTGTCCCGCAAGGGGAGTAACTACGACTCTCTCGAGGAAGCCCAATGGCCGTGCCCGTCATTTTGCCAACTTTCGGAAAATCGAGGAAAACGACAAAGTCCGATCCGTCTACGGGGGATCAGTTGGGGAAACGAGAATTTCTGTTTAAACCTGTTTCAACAAAGTTCCGTGCCGTGCCGTGCCGACCGGTGGGTAAACGGCGGAAGTAATAAGGAACCACTAATATAAACTCATTAGACGACGAGCGAGGCATTTGGCGACCTTAACAGGGTGATAGTCGGAAAAACTGAGAAAAACGACAAAGTCCCATCCGTCAACGGGGGATCAGTTGGGGAAGCGTAAATGTCTGTCTACATTCTTTTCAACAGAATTCCGTACCGACCGGCGGGTAAACGGCGGGAGTAATAAGGAACCACTAACTAGATGAGGTGACGAGGCATTTGTCGACCTTAACAGGGTGATAGCTGGAGAAATCGAGGAAAACGACGACGAAGTCCGATCCGCCTACGGGGGATCAGTTGGGGAAGCGTAAATGTCTGTCTACATTCTTTTCAACAGAATTCCGTGCCGACCGGTGGGTAAATGGCGGGAGTAATAAGGAACCACTAGCTAGATGAGGTGACGAGGCATTTAGCGACCTTAAGAGGGTGATAGTTGGAGAAATCGAGGAAAACGACGACAAAGTCCGATCCGTCTACGTGGGATCAGCTGAGCAAGCGGCGTGCCGAAACCTGGCCCGGTCGTGTGCGCCGAAGCCTGGTCGCGTTCCGGAGCCCGGCCGCCGGTCGCATGCCGAAGCCCGGCCCGGTCGTGTGCGCCGAAGCCTTGCCGCCGGTCGCGTTCCAAAGCCCGGCCGGGCGCCGGTAACTGCCCGGCGCGGCCCGGCCCGGCGCGGCCCGGCCCGGGGTGGCTGAGGGAGAGAGACGGGAAAGACGGACTCGACGACGGTAGAGATAACTTGTGCATGTAGACGAATAACCGACCGGGCGCGTCGTTTTGCCAACTTTTAGAAACAAATCGAGAAAAACGACTAAGTCCTATCCGTCTACGGGGGATCAGTTCTGCGAATCGAGAAAAACGGCAAAGTTCGACGCGCCGGTCGGTCTTCTCGGGCGTGTGTCCCGCACGGGGAGTAACTACGACTCTCTCGAGGAAGCCCAATGGCCGTGCCCATCATTTTGCCAACTTTCGGAAAATCGAGGAAAACGACAAAGTCCGATCCGTCTACGGGGGATCAGTTGGGGAAACGAGAATTTCTGTTTAACCCTGTTTCAACAAAGTTCCGTGCCGTGCCGTGCCGACCGGTGGGTAAACGGCGGGAGTAATAAGGAACCACTAATATAAAATCATTAGACGACGAGCGAGGCATTTGGCGACCTTAACAGGGTGATAGTCGGAAAACCTGAGAAAAACGACGAAGTCCCATCCGTCTACGGGGGATCAGTTGGGGAAGCGTAAATGTCTGTCTACATTCTTTTCAACAGAATTCCGTGCCGACCGGTGGGTAAATGGCGGGAGTAATAAGGAACCACTAGCTAGATGAGGTGACGAGGCATTTAGCGACCTTAACAGGGTGATAGTTGGAGAAATCGAGGAAAACGACGACAAAGTCCGATCCGTCTACGGGGGATCAGCTGAGCAAGCGGCGTGCCGAAACCTGGCCCGGTCGTGTGCGCCGAAGCCTGGTCGCGTTCCGGAGCCCGGCCGCCGGTCGCATGCCGAAGCCCGGCCCGGTCGTATGCGCCGAAGCCTTGCCGCCGGTCGCGTTCCAAAGCCCGGCCGGCGCCGGTAACTGCCCGGCGCGGCCCGGCCCGGCGCGGCTCGGCCCGGGGTGGCTGAGGGAGAGAGACGGGAAAGACGAACTCGACGACGGAAGAGATCACTTGTGCATGTAGACGAATAACCGACCGGGCGCGTCGTTTTGCCAACTTTTGGAAACAAATCGAGAAAAACGACTAAGTCCTATCCGTAAACGGGGTATCAGTTCTGCAAATCGAGAAAAACGGCAAAGTTCGACGCGCCGGTCGGTCTTCTCGGCCGTGTGTCCCGCAAGGGGAGTAACTACGACTCTCTCGAGGAAGCCCAATGGCCGTGCCCGTCATTTTGCCAACTTTCGGAAAATCGAGGAAAACGACAAAGTCCGATCCGTCTACGGGGGATCAGTTGGGGAAACGAGAATTTCTGTTTAAACCTGTTTCAACAAAGGTCCGTGCCGTGCCGTGCCGACCGGTGGGTAAACGGCGGGAGTAATAAGGAACCACTAATATAAAATCATTAGACGACGAGCGAGGCATTTGGCGACCTTAACAGGGTGATAGTCGGAAAAACTGAGAAAAACGACAAAGTCCCATCCGTCTACGGGGGATCAGTTGGGGAAGCGTAAATGTCTGTCTACATTCTTTTCAACAGAATTCCGTACCGACCGGCGGGTAAACGGCGGGAGTAATAAGGAACCACTAACTAGATGAGGTGACGAGGCATTTGTCGACCTTAACAGGGTGATAGCTGGAGAAATCGAGGAAAACGACGACGAAGTCCGATCCGCCTACGGGGGATCAGTTGGGGAAGCGTAAATGTCTGTCTACATTCTTTTCAACAGAATTCCGTGCCGACCGGTGGGTAAATGGCGGGAGTAATAAGGAACCACTAGCTAGATGAGGTGACGAGGCATTTAGCGACCTTAAGAGGGTGATAGTTGGAGAAATCGAGGAAAACGACGACAAAGTCCGATCCGTCTACGTGGGATCAGCTGAGCAAGCGGCGTGCCGAAACCTGGCCCGGTCGTGTGCGCCGAAGCCTGGTCGCGTTCCGGAGCCCGGCCGCCGGTCGCATGCCGAAGCCCGGCCCGGTCGTGTGCGCCGAAGCCTTGCCGCCGGTCGCGTTCCAAAGCCCGGCCGGGCGCCGGTAACTGCCCGGCGCGGCCCGGCCCGGCGCGGCCCGGCCCGGGGTGGCTGAGGGAGAGAGACGGGAAAGACGGACTCGACGACGGTAGAGATAACTTGTGCATGTAGACGAATAACCGACCGGGCGCGTCGTTTTGCCAACTTTTAGAAACAAATCGAGAAAAACGACTAAGTCCTATCCGTCTACGGGGGATCAGTTCTGCGAATCGAGAAAAACGGCAAAGTTCGACGCGCCGGTCGGTCTTCTCGGCCGTGTGTCCCGCAAGGGGAGTAACTACGACTCTCTCGAGGAAGCCCAATGGCCGTGCCCGTCATTTTGCCAACTTTCGGAAAATCGCGGAAAACGACAAAGTCCGATCCGTCTACGGGGGATCAGTTGGGGAAACGAGATTTTCTGTTTAAACCTGTTTCAACAAAGGTCCGTGCCGTGCCGTGCCGACCGGTGGGTAAACGGCGGGAGTAATAAGGAACCACTGATATAAAATCATTAGACGACGAGCGAGGCATTTGGCGACCTTAACAGGGTGATAGTCGGAAAAACTGAGAAAAACGACAAAGTCCCATCCGTCTACGGGGGATCAGTTGGGGAAGCGTAAATGTCTGTCTACATTCTTTTCAACAGAATTCCGTACCGACCGGCGGGTAAACGGCGGGAGTAATAAGGAACCACTAACTAGATGAGGTGACGAGGCATTTGGCGACCTTAACAGGGTGATAGCTGGAGAAATCGAGGAAAACGACGACAAAGTCCGATCCGTCTACGGGGGATCAGTTGGGGAAGCGTAAATGTCTGTCTACATTCTTTTCAACAGAATTCCGTGCCGACCGGTGGGTAAATGGCGGGAGTAATAAGGAACCACTAGCTAGATGAGGTGACGAGGCATTTAGCGACCTTAACAGGGTGATAGTTGGAGAAATCGAGGAAAACGACGACAAAGTCCGATCCGTCTACGGGGGATCAGCTGAGCAAGCGGCGTGCCGAAACCTGGCCCGGTCGTGTGCGCCGAAGCCTGGTCGCGTTCCGGAGCCCGGCCGCCGGTCGCATGCCGAAGCCCGGCCCGGTCGTGTGCGCCGAAGCCTTGCCGCCGGTCGCGTTCCAAAGCCCGGCCGGGCGCCGGTAACTGCCCGGCGCGGCCCGGCCCGCCGCGGCTCGGCTCGGCCCGGGGTGGCTGAGGGAGAGAGACGGGAAAGACGGACTCGACGACGGAAGAGATCACTTGTGCATGTAGACGAATAACCGACCGGGCGCGTCGTTTTGCCAACTTTTGGAAACAAATCGAGAAAAACGACTAAGTCCTATCCGTCAACGGGGGATCAGTTCTGCGAATCGAGAAAAACGGCAAAGTTCGACGCGCCGGTCGGTCTTCTCGGCCGTGTGTCCCGCAAGGGGAGTAACTACGTCTCTCTCGAGGAAGCCCAATGGCCGTGCCCATCATTTTGCCAACTTTCGGAAAATCGAGGAAAACGACAAAGTCCGATCCGTCTACGGGGGATCAGTTGGGGAAACGAGAATTTCTGTTTAAACCTGTTTCAACAAAGTTCCGTGCCGTGCCGTGCCGACCGGTGGGTAAACGGCGGAAGTAATAAGGAACCACTAATATAAAATCATTAGACGACGAGCGAGGCATTTGGCGACCTTAACAGGGTGATAGTCGGAAAAACTGAGAAAAACGACAAAGTCCCATCCGTCAACGGGGGATCAGTTGGGGAAGCGTAAATGTCTGTCTACATTCTTTTCAACAGAATTCCGTACCGACCGGCGGGTAAACGGCGGGAGTAATAAGGAACCACTAGCTAGATGAGGTGACGAGGCATTTAGCGACCTTAAGAGGGTGATAGTTGGAGAAATCGAGGAAAACGACGACAAAGTCCGATCCGTCTACGTGGGATCAGCTGAGCAAGCGGCGTGCCGAAACCTGGCCCGGTCGTGTGCGCCGAAGCCTGGTCGCGTTCCGGAGCCCGGCCGCCGGTCGCATGCCGAAGCCCGGCCCGGTCGTGTGCGCCGAAGCCTTGCCGCCGGTCGCGTTCCAAAGCCCGGCCGGGCGCCGGTAACTGCCCGGCGCGGCCCGGCCCGGCGCGGCCCGGCCCGGGGTGGCTGAGGGAGAGAGACGGGAAAGACGGACTCGACGACGGTAGAGATAACTTGTGCATGTAGACGAATAACCGACCGGGCGCGTCGTTTTGCCAACTTTTAGAAACAAATCGAGAAAAACGACTAAGTCCTATCCGTCTACGGGGGATCAGTTCTGCGAATCGAGAAAAACGGCAAAGTTCGACGCGCCGGTCGGTCTTCTCGGCCGTGTGTCCCGCAAGGGGAGTAACTACGACTCTCTCGAGGAAGCCCAATGGCCGTGCCCGTCATTTTGCCAACTTTCGGAAAATCGCGGAAAACGACAAAGTCCGATCCGTCTACGGGGGATCAGTTGGGGAAACGAGATTTTCTGTTTAAACCTGTTTCAACAAAGGTCCGTGCCGTGCCGTGCCGACCGGTGGGTAAACGGCGGGAGTAATAAGGAACCACTGATATAAAATCATTAGACGACGAGCGAGGCATTTGGCGACCTTAACAGGGTGATAGTCGGAAAAACTGAGAAAAACGACAAAGTCCCATCCGTCTACGGGGGATCAGTTGGGGAAGCGTAAATGTCTGTCTACATTCTTTTCAACAGAATTCCGTACCGACCGGCGGGTAAACGGCGGGAGTAATAAGGAACCACTAACTAGATGAGGTGACGAGGCATTTGGCGACCTTAACAGGGTGATAGCTGGAGAAATCGAGGAAAACGACGACAAAGTCCGATCCGTCTACGGGGGATCAGTTGGGGAAGCGTAAATGTCTGTCTACATTCTTTTCAACAGAATTCCGTGCCGACCGGTGGGTAAATGGCGGGAGTAATAAGGAACCACTAGCTAGATGAGGTGACGAGGCATTTAGCGACCTTAACAGGGTGATAGTTGGAGAAATCGAGGAAAACGACGACAAAGTCCGATCCGTCTACGGGGGATCAGCTGAGCAAGCGGCGTGCCGAAACCTGGCCCGGTCGTGTGCGCCGAAGCCTGGTCGCGTTCCGGAGCCCGGCCGCCGGTCGCATGCCGAAGCCCGGCCCGGTCGTGTGCGCCGAAGCCTTGCCGCCGGTCGCGTTCCAAAGCCCGGCCGGGCGCCGGTAACTGCCCGGCGCGGCCCGGCCCGCCGCGGCTCGGCTCGGCCCGGGGTGGCTGAGGGAGAGAGACGGGAAAGACGGACTCGACGACGGAAGAGATCACTTGTGCATGTAGACGAATAACCGACCGGGCGCGTCGTTTTGCCAACTTTTGGAAACAAATCGAGAAAAACGACTAAGTCCTATCCGTCAACGGGGGATCAGTTCTGCGAATCGAGAAAAACGGCAAAGTTCGACGCGCCGGTCGGTCTTCTCGGCCGTGTGTCCCGCAAGGGGAGTAACTACGTCTCTCTCGAGGAAGCCCAATGGCCGTGCCCATCATTTTGCCAACTTTCGGAAAATCGAGGAAAACGACAAAGTCCGATCCGTCTACGGGGGATCAGTTGGGGAAACGAGAATTTCTGTTTAAACCTGTTTCAACAAAGTTCCGTGCCGTGCCGTGCCGACCGGTGGGTAAACGGCGGAAGTAATAAGGAACCACTAATATAAAATCATTAGACGACGAGCGAGGCATTTGGCGACCTTAACAGGGTGATAGTCGGAAAAACTGAGAAAAACGACAAAGTCCCATCCGTCAACGGGGGATCAGTTGGGGAAGCGTAAATGTCTGTCTACATTCTTTTCAACAGAATTCCGTACCGACCGGCGGGTAAACGGCGGGAGTAATAAGGAACCACTAACTAGATGAGGTGACGAGGCATTTGGCGACCTTAACAGGGTGATAGCTGGAGAAATCGAGGAAAACGACGACAAAGTCCGATCCGTCTACGGAGGATCAGCTGAGCAAGCGGCGTGCCGAAACCTGGCCCGGTCGTGTGCGCCGAAGCCTGGTCGCGTTCCGGAGCCCGGCCGCCGGTCGCATGCCGAAGCCCGGCCCGGTCGTGTGCGCCGAAGCCTTGCCGCCGGTCGCGTTCCAAAGCCCGGCCGGGCGCCGGTAACTGCCCGGCGCGGCCCGGCCCGGCGCGGCCCGGCCCGGGGTGGCTGAGGGAGAGAGACGGGAAAGACGGACTCGACGACGGTAGAGATCACTTGTGCATGTAGACGAATAACCGACCGGGCGCGTCGTTTTGCCAACTTTTGGAAACAAATCGAGAAAAACGACTAAGTCCTATCCGTCTACGGGGGATCAGTTCTGCGAATCGAGAAAAACGGCAAAGTTCGACGCGCCGGTCAGTCTTCTCGGGCGTGTGTCCCGCACGGGGAGTAACTACGACTCTCTCGGGGAAGCCCAATGGCCGTGCCCATCATTTTGCCAACTTTCGGAAAATCGAGGAAAACGACAAAGTCCGATCCATCTACGGGGGATCAGTTGGGGAAACGAGAATTTATGTTTAAACCTGTTTCAACAAAGTTCCGTGCCGTGCCGTGCCGACCGGTGGGTAAACGGCGGGAGTAATAAGGAACCACTAATATAAAATCATTAGACGACGAGCGAGGCATTTGGCGACCTTAACAGGGTGATAGTCGGAAAACCTGAGAAAAACGACGAAGTCCCATCCGTCTACGAGGGATCAGTTGGGGAAGCGTAAATGTCTGTCTACATTCTTTTCAACAGAATTCCGTGCCGACCGGTGGGTAAATGGCGGGAGTAATAAGGAACCACTAGCTAGATGAGGTGACGAGGCATTTAGCGACCTTAACAGGGTGATAGTTGGAGAAATCGAGGAAAACGACGACAAAGTCCGATCCGTCTACGGGGGATCAGCTGAGCAAGCGGCGTGCCGAAACCTGGCCCGGTCGTGTGCGCCGAAGCCTGGTCGCGTTCCGGAGCCCGGCCGCCGGTCGCATGCCGAAGCCCGGCCCGGTCGTATGCGCCGAAGCCTTGCCGCCGGTCGCGTTCCAAAGCCCGGCCGGGCGCCGGTAACTGCCCGGCGCGGCCCGGCCCGGCGCGGCTCGGCCCGGGGTGGCTGAGGGAGAGAGACGGGAAAGACGAACTCGACGACGGAAGAGATCACTTGTGCATGTAGACGAATAACCGACCGGGCGCGTCGTTTTGCCAACTTTTGGAAACAAATCGAGAAAAACGACTAAGTCCTATCCGTCAACGGGGGATCAGTTCTGCAAATCGAGAAAAACGGCAAAGTTCGACGCGCCGGTCGGTCTTCTCGGCCGTGTGTCCCGCAAGGGGAGTAACTACGACTCTCTCGAGGAAGCCCAATGGCCGTGCCCGTCATTTTGCCAACTTTCGGAAAATCGAGGAAAACGACAAAGTCCGATCCGTCTACGGGGGATCAGTTGGGGAAACGAGAATTTCTGTTTAAACCTGTTTCAACAAAGGTCCGTGCCGTGCCGTGCCGACCGGTGGGTAAACGGCGGGAGTAATAAGGAACCACTAATATAAAATCATTAGACGACGAGCGAGGCATTTGGCGACCTTAACAGGGTGATAGTCGGAAAAACTGAGAAAAACGACAAAGTCCCATCCGTCTACGGGGGATCAGTTGGGGAAGCGTAAATGTCTGTCTACATTCTTTTCAACAGAATTCCGTACCGACCGGCGGGTAAACGGCGGGAGTAATAAGGAACCACTAACTAGATGAGGTGACGAGGCATTTGTCGACCTTAACAGGGTGATAGCTGGAGAAATCGAGGAAAACGACGACGAAGTCCGATCCGCCTACGGGGGATCAGTTGGGGAAGCGTAAATGTCTGTCTACATTCTTTTCAACAGAATTCCGTGCCGACCGGTGGGTAAATGGCGGGAGTAATAAGGAACCACTAGCTAGATGAGGTGACGAGGCATTTAGCGACCTTAAGAGGGTGATAGTTGGAGAAATCGAGGAAAACGACGACAAAGTCCGATCCGTCTACGTGGGATCAGCTGAGCAAGCGGCGTGCCGAAACCTGGCCCGGTCGTGTGCGCCGAAGCCTGGTCGCGTTCCGGAGCCCGGCCGCCGGTCGCATGCCGAAGCCCGGCCCGGTCGTGTGCGCCGAAGCCTTGCCGCCGGTCGCGTTCCAAAGCCCGGCCGGGCGCCGGTAACTGCCCGGCGCGGCCCGGCCCGGCGCGGCCCGGCCCGGGGTGGCTGAGGGAGAGAGACGGGAAAGACGGACTCGACGACGGTAGAGATAACTTGTGCATGTAGACGAATAACCGACCGGGCGCGTCGTTTTGCCAACTTTTAGAAACAAATCGAGAAAAACGACTAAGTCCTATCCGTCTACGGGGGATCAGTTCTGCGAATCGAGAAAAACGGCAAAGTTCGACGCGCCGGTCGGTCTTCTCGGCCGTGTGTCCCGCAAGGGGAGTAACTACGACTCTCTCGAGGAAGCCCAATGGCCGTGCCCGTCATTTTGCCAACTTTCGGAAAATCGCGGAAAACGACAAAGTCCGATCCGTCTACGGGGGATCAGTTGGGGAAACGAGATTTTCTGTTTAAACCTGTTTCAACAAAGGTCCGTGCCGTGCCGTGCCGACCGGTGGGTAAACGGCGGGAGTAATAAGGAACCACTGATATAAAATCATTAGACGACGAGCGAGGCATTTGGCGACCTTAACAGGGTGATAGTCGGAAAAACTGAGAAAAACGACAAAGTCCCATCCGTCTACGGGGGATCAGTTGGGGAAGCGTAAATGTCTGTCTACATTCTTTTCAACAGAATTCCGTACCGACCGGCGGGTAAACGGCGGGAGTAATAAGGAACCACTAACTAGATGAGGTGACGAGGCATTTGGCGACCTTAACAGGGTGATAGCTGGAGAAATCGAGGAAAACGACGACAAAGTCCGATCCGTCTACGGGGGATCAGTTGGGGAAGCGTAAATGTCTGTCTACATTCTTTTCAACAGAATTCCGTGCCGACCGGTGGGTAAATGGCGGGAGTAATAAGGAACCACTAGCTAGATGAGGTGACGAGGCATTTAGCGACCTTAACAGGGTGATAGTTGGAGAAATCGAGGAAAACGACGACAAAGTCCGATCCGTCTACGGGGGATCAGCTGAGC
Source organism: Oasisia sp. SBJ-2009 (assembly GCA_964017155.1). Classification (NCBI taxonomy): domain Eukaryota; kingdom Metazoa; phylum Annelida; class Polychaeta; order Sabellida; family Siboglinidae; genus Oasisia; species Oasisia sp. SBJ-2009. The sequence goes on from OZ024863.1 coordinate 857,236, forward strand.
AAGCGGCGTGCCGAAACCTGGCCCGGTCGTGTGCGCCGAAGCCTGGTCGCGTTCCGGAGCCCGGCCGCCGGTCGCATGCCGAAGCCCGGCCCGGTCGTGTGCGCCGAAGCCTTGCCGCCGGTCGCGTTCCAAAGCCCGGCCGGGCGCCGGTAACTGCCCGGCGCGGCCCGGCCCGCCGCGGCTCGGCTCGGCCCGGGGTGGCTGAGGGAGAGAGACGGGAAAGACGGACTCGACGACGGAAGAGATCACTTGTGCATGTAGACGAATAACCGACCGGGCGCGTCGTTTTGCCAACTTTTGGAAACAAATCGAGAAAAACGACTAAGTCCTATCCGTCAACGGGGGATCAGTTCTGCGAATCGAGAAAAACGGCAAAGTTCGACGCGCCGGTCGGTCTTCTCGGCCGTGTGTCCCGCAAGGGGAGTAACTACGTCTCTCTCGAGGAAGCCCAATGGCCGTGCCCATCATTTTGCCAACTTTCGGAAAATCGAGGAAAACGACAAAGTCCGATCCGTCTACGGGGGATCAGTTGGGGAAACGAGAATTTCTGTTTAAACCTGTTTCAACAAAGTTCCGTGCCGTGCCGTGCCGACCGGTGGGTAAACGGCGGAAGTAATAAGGAACCACTAATATAAAATCATTAGACGACGAGCGAGGCATTTGGCGACCTTAACAGGGTGATAGTCGGAAAAACTGAGAAAAACGACAAAGTCCCATCCGTCAACGGGGGATCAGTTGGGGAAGCGTAAATGTCTGTCTACATTCTTTTCAACAGAATTCCGTACCGACCGGCGGGTAAACGGCGGGAGTAATAAGGAACCACTAACTAGATGAGGTGACGAGGCATTTGGCGACCTTAACAGGGTGATAGCTGGAGAAATCGAGGAAAACGACGACAAAGTCCGATCCGTCTACGGAGGATCAGCTGAGCAAGCGGCGTGCCGAAACCTGGCCCGGTCGTGTGCGCCGAAGCCTGGTCGCGTTCCGGAGCCCGGCCGCCGGTCGCATGCCGAAGCCCGGCCCGGTCGTGTGCGCCGAAGCCTTGCCGCCGGTCGCGTTCCAAAGCCCGGCCGGGCGCCGGTAACTGCCCGGCGCGGCCCGGCCCGGCGCGGCCCGGCCCGGGGTGGCTGAGGGAGAGAGACGGGAAAGACGGACTCGACGACGGTAGAGATCACTTGTGCATGTAGACGAATAACCGACCGGGCGCGTCGTTTTGCCAACTTTTGGAAACAAATCGAGAAAAACGACTAAGTCCTATCCGTCTACGGGGGATCAGTTCTGCGAATCGAGAAAAACGGCAAAGTTCGACGCGCCGGTCAGTCTTCTCGGGCGTGTGTCCCGCACGGGGAGTAACTACGACTCTCTCGGGGAAGCCCAATGGCCGTGCCCATCATTTTGCCAACTTTCGGAAAATCGAGGAAAACGACAAAGTCCGATCCATCTACGGGGGATCAGTTGGGGAAACGAGAATTTATGTTTAAACCTGTTTCAACAAAGTTCCGTGCCGTGCCGTGCCGACCGGTGGGTAAACGGCGGGAGTAATAAGGAACCACTAATATAAAATCATTAGACGACGAGCGAGGCATTTGGCGACCTTAACAGGGTGATAGTCGGAAAACCTGAGAAAAACGACGAAGTCCCATCCGTCTACGAGGGATCAGTTGGGGAAGCGTAAATGTCTGTCTACATTCTTTTCAACAGAATTCCGTGCCGACCGGTGGGTAAATGGCGGGAGTAATAAGGAACCACTAGCTAGATGAGGTGACGAGGCATTTAGCGACCTTAACAGGGTGATAGTTGGAGAAATCGAGGAAAACGACGACAAAGTCCGATCCGTCTACGGGGGATCAGCTGAGCAAGCGGCGTGCCGAAACCTGGCCCGGTCGTGTGCGCCGAAGCCTGGTCGCGTTCCGGAGCCCGGCCGCCGGTCGCATGCCGAAGCCCGGCCCGGTCGTATGCGCCGAAGCCTTGCCGCCGGTCGCGTTCCAAAGCCCGGCCGGGCGCCGGTAACTGCCCGGCGCGGCCCGGCCCGGCGCGGCTCGGCCCGGGGTGGCTGAGGGAGAGAGACGGGAAAGACGAACTCGACGACGGAAGAGATCACTTGTGCATGTAGACGAATAACCGACCGGGCGCGTCGTTTTGCCAACTTTTGGAAACAAATCGAGAAAAACGACTAAGTCCTATCCGTCAACGGGGGATCAGTTCTGCAAATCGAGAAAAACGGCAAAGTTCGACGCGCCGGTCGGTCTTCTCGGCCGTGTGTCCCGCAAGGGGAGTAACTACGACTCTCTCGAGGAAGCCCAATGGCCGTGCCCGTCATTTTGCCAACTTTCGGAAAATCGAGGAAAACGACAAAGTCCGATCCGTCTACGGGGGATCAGTTGGGGAAACGAGAATTTCTGTTTAAACCTGTTTCAACAAAGGTCCGTGCCGTGCCGTGCCGACCGGTGGGTAAACGGCGGGAGTAATAAGGAACCACTAATATAAAATCATTAGACGACGAGCGAGGCATTTGGCGACCTTAACAGGGTGATAGTCGGAAAAACTGAGAAAAACGACAAAGTCCCATCCGTCTACGGGGGATCAGTTGGGGAAGCGTAAATGTCTGTCTACATTCTTTTCAACAGAATTCCGTACCGACCGGCGGGTAAACGGCGGGAGTAATAAGGAACCACTAACTAGATGAGGTGACGAGGCATTTGGCGACCTTAACAGGGTGATAGCTGGAGAAATCGCGGAAAACGACGACAAAGTCCGATCCGTCTACGGGGGATCAGTTGGGGAAGCGTAAATGTCTGTCTACATTCTTTTCAACAGAATTCCGTGCCGACCGGTGGGTAAATGGCGGGAGTAATAAGGAACCACTAGCTAGATGAGGTGACGAGGCATTTAGCGACCTTAACAGGGTGATAGTGGGAGAAATCGAGGAAAACGACGACAAAGTCCGATCCGTCTACGGGGGATCAGCTGAGCAAGCGGCGTGCCGAAACCTGGCCCGGTCGTGTGCGCCGAAGCCTGGTCGCGTTCCGGAGCACGGCCGCCGGTCGCATGCCGAAGCCCGGCCCGGTCGTGTGCGCCGAAGCCTTGCCGCCGGTCGCGTTCCAAAGCCCAGCCGGGCGCCGGTAACTGCCCGGCGCGGCCCGGCCCGGCGCGGCCCGGGCAGGGGTGGCTGAGGGAGAGAGACGGGAAAGACGGACTCGACGACGGTAGAGATAACTTGTGCATGTAGACGAATAACCGACCGGGCGCGTCGTTTTGCCAACTTTTGGAAACAAATCGAGAAAAACGACTAAGTCCTATCCGTCAACGGGGGATCAGTTCTGCGAATCGAGAAAAACGGCAAAGTTCGACGCGCCGGTCGGTCTTCTCGGGCGTGTGTCCCGCAAGGGGAGTAACTACGACTCTCTCGAGGAAGCCCAATGGCCGTGCCCGTCATTTTTCCAACTTTCGGAAAATCGAGGAAAACGACAAAGTCCGATCCGTCTACGGGGGATCAGTTGGGGAAACGAGAATTTCTGTTTAAACCTGTTTCAACAAAGGTCCGTGCCGTGCCGTGCCGACCGGTGGGTAAACGGCGGGAGTAATAAGGAACCACTAATATAAAATCATTAGACGACGAGCGAGGCATTTGGCGACCTTAACAGGGTGATAGTCGGAAAAACTGAGAAAAACGACAAAGTCCCATCCGTCTACGGGGGATCAGTTGGGGAAGCGTAAATGTCTGTCTACATTCTTTTCAACAGAATTCCGTACCGACCGGCGGGTAAACGGCGGGAGTAATAAGGAACCACTAACTAGATGAGGTGACGAGGCATTTGGCGACCTTAACAGGGTGATAGCTGGAGAAATCGCGGAAAACGACGACAAAGTCCGATCCGTCTACGGGGGATCAGTTGGGGAAGCGTAAATGTCTGTCTACATTCTTTTCAACAGAATTCCGTGCCGACCGGTGGGTAAATGGCGGGAGTAATAAGGAACCACTAGCTAGATGAGGTGACGAGGCATTTAGCGACCTTAACAGGGTGATAGTGGGAGAAATCGAGGAAAACGACGACAAAGTCCGATCCGTCTACGGGGGATCAGCTGAGCAAGCGGCGTGCCAAAACCTGGCCCGGTCGTGTGCGCCGAAGCCTGGTCGCGTTCCGGAGCACGGCCGCCGGTCGCATGCCGAAGCCCGGCCCGGTCGTGTGCGCCGAAGCCTTGCCGCCGGTCGCGTTCCAAAGCCCAGCCGGGCGCCGGTAACTGCCCGGCGCGGCCCGGCCCGGCGCGGCCCGGCCCGGGGTGGCTGAGGGAGAGAGACGGGAAAGACGGACTCGACGACGGTAGAGATAATTTGTGCATGTAGACGAATAACCGACCGGGCGCGTCGTTTTGCCAACTTTTGGAAACAAATCGAGAAAAACGACTAAGTCCTATCCGTCAACGGGGGATCAGTTCTGCGAATCGAGAAAAACGGCAAAGTTCGACGCGCCGGTCGGTCTTCTCGGCCGTGTGTCCCGCAAGGGGAGTAACTACGACTCTCTCGAGGAAGCCCAATGGCCGTGCCCGTCATTTTGCCAACTTTCGGAAAATCGAGGAAAACGACAAAGTCCGATCCGTCTACGGGGGATCAGTTGGGGAAACGAGAATTTCTGTTTAAACCTGTTTCAACAAAGGTCCGTGCCGTGCCGTGCCGACCGGTGGGTAAACGGCGGGAGTAATAAGGAACCACTAATATAAAATCATTAGACGACGAGCGAGGCATTTGGCGACCTTAACAGGGTGATAGTCGGAAAAACTGAGAAAAACGACAAAGTCCCATCCGTCTACGGGGGATCAGTTGGGGAAGCGTAAATGTCTGTCTACATTCTTTTCAACAGAATTCCGTACCGACCGGCGGGTAAACGGCGGGAGTAATAAGGAACCACTAACTAGATGAGGTGACGAGGCATTTGGCGACCTTAACAGGGTGATAGCTGGAGAAATCGAGGAAAACGACGACAAAGTCCGATCCGTCTACGGGGGATCAGTTGGGGAAGCGTAAATGTCTGTCTACATTCTTTTCAACAGAATTCCGTGCCGACCGGTGGGTAAATGGCGGGAGTAATAAGGAACCACTAGCTAGATGAGGTGACGAGGCATTTAGCGACCTTAACAGGGTGATAGTTGGAGAAATCGAGGAAAACGACGACAAAGTCCGATCCGTCTACGGGGGATCAGCTGAGCAAGCGGCGTGCCGAAACCTGGCCCGGTCGTGTGCGCCGAAGCCTGGTCGCGTTCCGGAGCCCGGCCGCCGGTCGCATGCCGAAGCCCGGCCCGGTCGTGTGCGCCGAAGCCTTGCCGCCGGTCGCGTTCCAAAGCCCGGCCGGGCGCCGGTAACTGCCCGGCGCGGCCCGGCCCGCCGCGGCTCGGCTCGGCCCGGGGTGGCTGAGGGAGAGAGACGGGAAAGACGGACTCGACGACGGAAGAGATCACTTGTGCATGTAGACGAATAACCGACCGGGCGCGTCGTTTTGCCAACTTTTGGAAACAAATCGAGAAAAACGACTAAGTCCTATCCGTCTACGGGGGATCAGTTCTGCGAATCGAGAAAAACGGCAAAGTTCGACGCGCCGGTCAGTCTTCTCGGGCGTGTGTCCCGCACGGGGAGTAACTACGACTCTCTCGGGGAAGCCCAATGGCCGTGCCCATCATTTTGCCAACTTTCGGAAAATCGAGGAAAACGACAAAGTCCGATCCATCTACGGGGGATCAGTTGGGGAAACGAGAATTTCTGTTTAAACCTGTTTCAACAAAGTTCCGTGCCGTGCCGTGCCGACCGGTGGGTAAACGGCGGGAGTAATAAGGAACCACTAATATAAAATCATTAGACGACGAGCGAGGCATTTGGCGACCTTAACAGGGTGATAGTCGGAAAACCTGAGAAAAACGACGAAGTCCCATCCGTCTACGAGGGATCAGTTGGGGAAGCGTAAATGTCTGTCTACATTCTTTTCAACAGAATTCCGTGCCGACCGGTGGGTAAATGGCGGGAGTAATAAGGAACCACTAGCTAGATGAGGTGACGAGGCATTTAGCGACCTTAACAGGGTGATAGTTGGAGAAATCGAGGAAAACGACGACAAAGTCCGATCCGTCTACGGGGGATCAGCTGAGCAAGCGGCGTGCCGAAACCTGGCCCGGTCGTGTGCGCCGAAGCCTGGTCGCGTTCCGGAGCCCGGCCGCCGGTCGCATGCCGAAGCCCGGCCCGGTCGTATGCGCCGAAGCCTTGCCGCCGGTCGCGTTCCAAAGCCCGGCCGGGCGCCGGTAACTGCCCGGCGCGGCCCGGCCCGGCGCGGCTCGGCCCGGGGTGGCTGAGGGAGAGAGACGGGAAAGACGAACTCGACGACGGAAGAGATCACTTGTGCATGTAGACGAATAACCGACCGGGCGCGTCGTTTTGCCAACTTTTGGAAACAAATCGAGAAAAACGACTAAGTCCTATCCGTCAACGGGGGATCAGTTCTGCAAATCGAGAAAAACGGCAAAGTTCGACGCGCCGGTCGGTCTTCTCGGCCGTGTGTCCCGCAAGGGGAGTAACTACGACTCTCTCGAGGAAGCCCAATGGCCGTGCCCGTCATTTTGCCAACTTTCGGAAAATCGAGGAAAACGACAAAGTCCGATCCGTCTACGGGGGATCAGTTGGGGAAACGAGAATTTCTGTTTAAACCTGTTTCAACAAAGGTCCGTGCCGTGCCGTGCCGACCGGTGGGTAAACGGCGGGAGTAATAAGGAGCCACTAATATAAAATCATTAGACGACGAGCGAGGCATTTGGCGACCTTAACAGGGTGATAGTCGGAAAAACTGAGAAAAACGACAAAGTCCCATCCGTCTACGGGGGATCAGTTGGGGAAGCGTAAATGTCTGTCTACATTCTTTTCAACAGAATTCCGTACCGACCGGCGGGTAAACGGCGGGAGTAATAAGGAACCACTAACTAGATGAGGTGACGAGGCATTTGGCGACCTTAACAGGGTGATAGCTGGAGAAATCGCGGAAAACGACGACAAAGTCCGATCCGTCTACGGGGGATCAGTTGGGGAAGCGTAAATGTCTGTCTACATTCTTTTCAACAGAATTCCGTGCCGACCGGTGGGTAAATGGCGGGAGTAATAAGGAACCACTAGCTAGATGAGGTGACGAGGCATTTAGCGACCTTAACAGGGTGATAGTGGGAGAAATCGAGGAAAACGACGACAAAGTCCGATCCGTCTACGGGGGATCAGCTGAGCAAGCGGCGTGCCGAAACCTGGCCCGGTCGTGTGCGCCGAAGCCTGGTCGCGTTCCGGAGCACGGCCGCCGGTCGCATGCCGAAGCCCGGCCCGGTCGTGTGCGCCGAAGCCTTGCCGCCGGTCGCGTTCCAAAGCCCAGCCGGGCGCCGGTAACTGCCCGGCGCGGCCCGGCCCGGCGCGGCCCGGCCAGGGGTGGCTGAGGGAGAGAGACGGGAAAGACGGACTCGACGACGGTAGAGATAACTTGTGCATGTAGACGAATAACCGACCGGGCGCGTCGTTTTGCCAACTTTTGGAAACAAATCGAGAAAAACGACTAAGTCCTATCCGTCTACGGGGGATCAGTTCTGCGAATCGAGAAAAACGGCAAAGTTCGACGCGCCGGTCAGTCTTCTCGGGCGTGTGTCCCGCACGGGGAGTAACTACGACTCTCTCGGGGAAGCCCAATGGCCGTGCCCATCATTTTGCCAACTTTCGGAAAATCGAGGAAAACGACAAAGTCCGATCCATCTACGGGGGATCAGTTGGGGAAACGAGAATTTCTGTTTAAACCTGTTTCAACAAAGTTCCGTGCCGTGCCGTGCCGACCGGTGGGTAAACGGCGGGAGTAATAAGGAACCACTAATATAAAATCATTAGACGACGAGCGAGGCATTTGGCGACCTTAACAGGGTGATAGTCGGAAAACCTGAGAAAAACGACGAAGTCCCATCCGTCTACGAGGGATCAGTTGGGGAAGCGTAAATGTCTGTCTACATTCTTTTCAACAGAATTCCGTGCCGACCGGTGGGTAAATGGCGGGAGTAATAAGGAACCACTAGCTAGATGAGGTGACGAGGCATTTAGCGACCTTAACAGGGTGATAGTTGGAGAAATCGAGGAAAACGACGACAAAGTCCGATCCGTCTACGGGGGATCAGCTGAGCAAGCGGCGTGCCGAAACCTGGCCCGGTCGTGTGCGCCGAAGCCTGGTCGCGTTCCGGAGCCCGGCCGCCGGTCGCATGCCGAAGCCCGGCCCGGTCGTATGCGCCGAAGCCTTGCCGCCGGTCGCGTTCCAAAGCCCGGCCGGGCGCCGGTAACTGCCCGGCGCGGCCCGGCCCGGCGCGGCTCGGCCCGGGGTGGCTGAGGGAGAGAGACGGGAAAGACGAACTCGACGACGGAAGAGATCACTTGTGCATGTAGACGAATAACCGACCGGGCGCGTCGTTTTGCCAACTTTTGGAAACAAATCGAGAAAAACGACTAAGTCCTATCCGTCAACGGGGGATCAGTTCTGCAAATCGAGAAAAACGGCAAAGTTCGACGCGCCGGTCGGTCTTCTCGGCCGTGTGTCCCGCAAGGGGAGTAACTACGACTCTCTCGAGGAAGCCCAATGGCCGTGCCCGTCATTTTGCCAACTTTCGGAAAATCGAGGAAAACGACAAAGTCCGATCCGTCTACGGGGGATCAGTTGGGGAAACGAGAATTTCTGTTTAAACCTGTTTCAACAAAGGTCCGTGCCGTGCCGTGCCGACCGGTGGGTAAACGGCGGGAGTAATAAGGAGCCACTAATATAAAATCATTAGACGACGAGCGAGGCATTTGGCGACCTTAACAGGGTGATAGTCGGAAAAACTGAGAAAAACGACAAAGTCCCATCCGTCTACGGGGGATCAGTTGGGGAAGCGTAAATGTCTGTCTACATTCTTTTCAACAGAATTCCGTACCGACCGGCGGGTAAACGGCGGGAGTAATAAGGAACCACTAACTAGATGAGGTGACGAGGCATTTGGCGACCTTAACAGGGTGATAGCTGGAGAAATCGCGGAAAACGACGACAAAGTCCGATCCGTCTACGGGGGATCAGTTGGGGAAGCGTAAATGTCTGTCTACATTCTTTTCAACAGAATTCCGTGCCGACCGGTGGGTAAATGGCGGGAGTAATAAGGAACCACTAGCTAGATGAGGTGACGAGGCATTTAGCGACCTTAACAGGGTGATAGTGGGAGAAATCGAGGAAAACGACGACAAAGTCCGATCCGTCTACGGGGGATCAGCTGAGCAAGCGGCGTGCCGAAACCTGGCCCGGTCGTGTGCGCCGAAGCCTGGTCGCGTTCCGGAGCACGGCCGCCGGTCGCATGCCGAAGCCCGGCCCGGTCGTGTGCGCCGAAGCCTTGCCGCCGGTCGCGTTCCAAAGCCCAGCCGGGCGCCGGTAACTGCCCGGCGCGGCCCGGCCCGGCGCGGCCCGGCCAGGGGTGGCTGAGGGAGAGAGACGGGAAAGACGGACTCGACGACGGTAGAGATAACTTGTGCATGTAGACGAATAACCGACCGGGCGCGTCGTTTTGCCAACTTTTGGAAACAAATCGAGAAAAACGACTAAGTCCTATCCGTCAACGGGGGATCAGTTCTGCGAATCGAGAAAAACGGCAAAGTTCGACGCGCCGGTCGGTCTTCTCGGGCGTGTGTCCCGCAAGGGGAGTAACTACGACTCTCTCGAGGAAGCCCAATGGCCGTGCCCGTCATTTTGCCAACTTTCGGAAAATCGAGGAAAACGACAAAGTCCGATCCGTCTACGGGGGATCAGTTGGGGAAACGAGAATTTCTGTTTAAACCTGTTTCAACAAAGGTCCGTGCCGTGCCGTGCCGACCGGTGGGTAAACGGCGGGAGTAATAAGGAACCACTAATATAAAATCATTAGACGACGAGCGAGGCATTTGGCGACCTTAACAGGGTGATAGTCGGAAAAACTGAGAAAAACGACAAAGTCCCATCCGTCTACGGGGGATCAGTTGGGGAAGCGTAAATGTCTGTCTACATTCTTTTCAACAGAATTCCGTACCGACCGGCGGGTAAACGGCGGGAGTAATAAGGAACCACTAACTAGATGAGGTGACGAGGCATTTGGCGACCTTAACAGGGTGATAGCTGGAGAAATCGCGGAAAACGACGACAAAGTCCGATCCGTCTACGGGGGATCAGTTGGGGAAGCGTAAATGTCTGTCTACATTCTTTTCAACAGAATTCCGTGCCGACCGGTGGGTAAATGGCGGGAGTAATAAGGAACCACTAGCTAGATGAGGTGACGAGGCATTTAGCGACCTTAACAGGGTGATAGTGGGAGAAATCGAGGAAAACGACGACAAAGTCCGATCCGTCTACGGGGGATCAGCTGAGCAAGCGGCGTGCCGAAACCTGGCCCGGTCGTGTGCGCCGAAGCCTGGTCGCGTTCCGGAGCACGGCCGCCGGTCGCATGCCGAAGCCCGGCCCGGTCGTGTGCGCCGAAGCCTTGCCGCCGGTCGCGTTCCAAAGCCCAGCCGGGCGCCGGTAACTGCCCGGCGCGGCCCGGCCCGGCGCGGCCCGGCCCGGGGTGGCTGAGGGAGAGAGACGGGAAAGACGGACTCGACGACGGTAGAGATAACTTGTGCATGTAGACGAATAACCGACCGGGCGCGTCGTTTTGCCAACTTTTGGAAACAAATCGAGAAAAACGACTAAGTCCTATCCGTCAACGGGGGATCAGTTCTGCGAATCGAGAAAAACGGCAAAGTTCGACGCGCCGGTCGGTCTTCTCGGGCGTGTGTCCCGCAAGGGGAGTAACTACGACTCTCTCGAGGAAGCCCAATGGCCGTGCCCGTCATTTTGCCAACTTTCGGAAAATCGAGGAAAACGACAAAGTCCGATCCGTCTACGGGGGATCAGTTGGGGAAACGAGAATTTCTGTTTAAACCTGTTTCAACAAAGGTCCGTGCCGTGCCGTGCCGACCGGTGGGTAAACGGCGGGAGTAATAAGGAACCACTAATATAAAATCATTAGACGACGAGCGAGGCATTTGGCGACCTTAACAGGGTGATAGTCGGAAAAACTGAGAAAAACGACAAAGTCCCATCCGTCTACGGGGGATCAGTTGGGGAAGCGTAAATGTCTGTCTACATTCTTTTCAACAGAATTCCGTACCGACCGGCGGGTAAACGGCGGGAGTAATAAGGAACCACTAACTAGATGAGGTGACGAGGCATTTGGCGACCTTAACAGGGTGATAGCTGGAGAAATCGCGGAAAACGACGACAAAGTCCGATCCGTCTACGGGATATCAGTTGGGGAAGCGTAAATGTCTGTCTACATTCTTTTCAACAGAATTCCGTGCCGACCGGTGGGTAAATGGCGGGAGTAATAAGGAACCACTAGCTAGATGAGGTGACGAGGCATTTAGCGACCTTAACAGGGTGATAGTTGGAGAAATCGAGGAAAACGACGACAAAGTCCGATCCGTCTACGGGGGATCAGCTGAGCAAGCGGCGTGCCGAAACCTGGCCCGGTCGTGTGCGCCGAAGCCTGGTCGCGTTCCGGAGCCCGGCCGCCGGTCGCATGCCGAAGCCCGGCCCGGTCGTACGCGCCGAAGCCTTGCCGCCGGTCGCGTTCCAAAGCCCGGCCGGGCGCCGGTAACTGCCCGGCGCGGCCCGGCCCGGCGCGGCTCGGCCCGGGGTGGCTGAGGGAGAGAGACGGGAAAGACGGACTAGACGACGGAAGAGATCACTTGTGCATGTAGACGAATAACCGACCGGGCGCGTCGTTTTGCCAACTTTTGGAAACAAATCGAGAAAAACGACTAAGTCCTATCCGTCAACGGGGGATCAGTTCTGCGAATCGAGAAAAACGGCAAAGTTCGACGCGCCGGTCGGTCTTCTCGGCCGTGTGTCCCGCAAGGGGAGTAACTACGACTCTCTCGAGGAAGCCCAATGGCCGTGCCCGTCATTTTGCCAACTTTCGGAAAATCGAGGAAAACGACAAAGTCCGATCCGTCTACGGGGGATCAGTTGGGGAAACGAGAATTTCTGTTTAAACAAATCGAGAAAAACAACTAAGTCCTATCCGTCAACGGGGGATCAGTTCTGCGAATCGAGAAAAACGGCAAAGTTCGATGCGCCGGTCGGTCTTCTCGGCCGTGTGTCCCGCAAGGGGAGTAACTACGACTCTCTCGAGGAAGCCCAATGGCCGTGCCCGTCATTTTGCCAACTTTCGGAAAATCGAGGAAAACGACAAAGTCCGATCCGTCTACGGGGGATCAGTTGGGGAAACGAGAATTTTTGTTTAAACCTGTTTCAACAAAGGTCCGTGCCGTGCCGTGCCGACCGGTGGGTAAACGGCGGGAGTAATAAGGAACCACTAATATAAAATCATTAGACGACGAGCGAGGCATTTGGCGACCTTAACAGGGTGATAGTCGGAAAAACTGAGAAAAACGACAAAGTCCCATCCGTCTACGGGGGATCAGTTGGGGAAGCGTAAATGTCTGTCTACATTCTTTTCAACAGAATTCCGTACCGACCGGCGGGTAAACGGCGGGAGTAACAAGGAACCACTAACTAGATGAGGTGACGAGGCATTTGGCGACCTTAACAGGGTGATAGCTGGAGAAATCGAGGAAAACGACGACAAAGTCCGATCCGTCTACGGGGGATCAGTTGGGGAAGCGTAAATGTCTGTCTACATTCTTTTCAACATAATTCCGTGCCGACCGGTGGGTAAATGGCGGGAGTAATAAGGAACCACTAGCTAGATGAGGTGACGAGGCATTTAGCGACCTTAACAGGGTGATAGTGGGAGAAATCGAGGAAAACGACGACAAAGTCCGATCCGTCTACGGGGGATCAGCTGAGCAAGCGGCGTGCCGAAACCTGGCCCGGTCGTGTGCGCCGAAGCCTGGTCGCGTTCCGGAGCCCGGCCGCCGGTCGCATGCCGAAGCCCGGCCCGGTCGTGTGCGCCGAAGCCTTGCCGCCGGTCGCGTTCCAAAGCCCAGCCGGGCGCCGGTAACTGCCCGGCGCGGCCCGGCCCGGCGCGGCCCGGCCCGGGGTGGCTGAGGGAGAGAGACGGGAAAGACGGACTCGACGACGGTAGAGATAACTTGTGCATGTAGACGAATAACCGACCGGGCGCGTCGTTTTGCCAACTTTTGGAAACAAATCGAGAAAAACGACTAAGTCCTATCCGTCAACGGGGGATCAGTTCTGCGAATCGAGAAAAACGGCAAAGTTCGACGCGCCGGTCGGTCTTCTCGGGCGTGTGTCCCGCAAGGGGAGTAACTACGACTCTCTCGAGGAAGCCCAATGGCCGTGCCCGTCATTTTGCCAACTTTCGGAAAATCGAGGAAAACGACAAAGTCCGATCCGTCTACGGGGGATCAGTTGGGGAAACGAGAATTTCTGTTTAAACCTGTTTCAACAAAGGTCCGTGCCGTGCCGTGCCGACCGGTGGGTAAACGGCGGGAGTAATAAGGAACCACTAATATAAAATCATTAGACGACGAGCGAGGCATTTGGCGACCTTAACAGGGTGATAGTCGGAAAAACTGAGAAAAACGACAAAGTCCCATCCGTCTACGGGGGATCAGTTGGGGAAGCGTAAATGTCTGTCTACATTCTTTTCAACAGAATTCCGTACCGACCGGCGGGTAAACGGCGGGAGTAATAAGGAACCACTAACTAGATGAGGTGACGAGGCATTTGGCGACCTTAACAGGGTGATAGCTGGAGAAATCGCGGAAAACGACGACAAAGTCCGATCCGTCTACGGGGGATCAGTTGGGGAAGCGTAAATGTCTGTCTACATTCTTTTCAACAGAATTCCGTGCCGACCGGTGGGTAAATGGCGGGAGTAATAAGGAACCACTAGCTAGATGAGGTGACGAGGCATTTAGCGACCTTAACAGGGTGATAGTTGGAGAAATCGAGGAAAACGACGACAAAGTCCGATCCGTCTACGGGGGATCAGCTGAGCAAGCGGCGTGCCGAAACCTGGCCCGGTCGTGTGCGCCGAAGCCTGGTCGCGTTCCGGAGCCCGGCCGCCGGTCGCATGCCGAAGCCCGGCCCGGTCGTACGCGCCGAAGCCTTGCCGCCGGTCGCGTTCCAAAGCCCGGCCGGGCGCCGGTAACTGCCCGGCGCGGCCCGGCCCGGCGCGGCTCGGCCCGGGGTGGCTGAGGGAGAGAGACGGGAAAGACGGACTCGACGACGGAAGAGATCACTTGTGCATGTAGACGAATAACCGACCGGGCGCGTCGTTTTGCCAACTTTTGGAAACAAATCGAGAAAAACGACTAAGTCCTATCCGTCAACGGGGGATCAGTTCTGCGAATCGAGAAAAACGGCAAAGTTCGACGCGCCGGTCGGTCTTCTCGGGCGTGTGTCCCGCAAGGGGAGTAACTACGACTCTCTCGAGGAAGCCCAATGGCCGTGCCCGTCATTTTGCCAACTTTCGGAAAATCGAGGAAAACGACAAAGTCCGATCCGTCTACGGGGGATCAGTTGGGGAAACGAGAATTTCTGTTTAAACAAATCGAGAAAAACGACTAAGTCCTATCCGTCAACGGGGGATCAGTTCTGCGAATCGAGAAAAACGGCAAAGTTCGACGCGCCGGTCGGTCTTCTCGGCCGTGTGTCCCGCAAGGGGAGTAACTACGACTCTCTCGAGGAAGCCCAATGGCCGTGCCCGTCATTTTGCCAACTTTCGGAAAATCGAGGAAAACGACAAAGTCCGATCCGTCTACGGGGGATCAGTTGGGGAAACGAGAATTTCTGTTTAAACCTGTTTCAACAAAGGTCCGTGCCGTGCCGTGCCGACCGGTGGGTAAACGGCGGGAGTAATAAGGAACCACTAATATAAAATCATTAGACGACGAGCGAGGCATTTGGCGACCTTAACAGGGTGGTAGTCGGAAAAACTGAGAAAAACGACAAAGTCCCATCCGTCTACGGGGGATCAGTTGGGGAAGCGTAAATGTCTGTCTACATTCTTTTCAACAGAATTCCGTACCGACCGGCGGTTAAACGGCGGGAGTAATTAGGAACCACTAACTAGATGAGGTGACGAGGCATTTGGCGACCTTAACAGGGTGATAGCTGGAGAAATCGCGGAAAACGACGACAAAGTCCGATCCGTCTACGGGGGATCAGTTGGGGAAGCGTAAATGTCTGTCTACATTCTTTTCAACAGAATTCCGTGCCGACCGGTGGGTAAATGGCGGGAGTAATAAGGAACCACTAGCTAGATGAGGTGACGAGGCATTTAGCGACCTTAACAGGGTGATAGTGGGAGAAATCGAGGAAAACGACGACAAAGTCCGATCCGTCTACGGGGGATCAGCTGAGCAAGCGGCGTGCCGAAACCTGGCCCGGTCGTGTGCGCCGAAGCCTGGTCGCGTTCCGGAGCACGGCCGCCGGTCGCATGCCGAAGCCCGGCCCGGTCGTGTGCGCCGAAGCCTTGCCGCCGGTCGCGTTCCAAAGCCCAGCCGGGCGCCGGTAACTGCCCGGCGCGGCCCGGCCCGGCGCGGCCCGGCCCGGGGTGGCTGAGGGAGAGAGACGGGAAAGACGGACTCGACGACGGTAGAGATAACTTGTGCATGTAGACGAATAACCGACCGGGCGCGTCGTTTTGCCAACTTTTGGAAACAAATCGAGAAAAACGACTAAGTCCTATCCGTCAACGGGGGATCAGTTCTGCGAATCGAGAAAAACGGCAAAGTTCGACGCGCCGGTCGGTCTTCTCGGGCGTGTGTCCCGCAAGGGGAGTAACTACGACTCTCTCGAGGAAGCCCAATGGCCGTGCCCGTCATTTTGCCAACTTTCGGAAAATCGAGGAAAACGACAAAGTCCGATCCGTCTACGGGGGATCAGTTGGGGAAACGAGAATTTCTGTTTAAACCTGTTTCAACAAAGGTCCGTGCCGTGCCGTGCCGACCGGTGGGTAAACGGCGGGAGTAATAAGGAACCACTAATATAAAATCATTAGACGACGAGCGAGGCATTTGGCGACCTTAACAGGGTGATAGTCGGAAAAACTGAGAAAAACGACAAAGTCCCATCCGTCTACGGGGGATCAGTTGGGGAAGCGTAAATGTCTGTCTACATTCTTTTCAACAGAATTCCGTACCGACCGGCGGGTAAACGGCGGGAGTAATAAGGAACCACTAACTAGATGAGGTGACGAGGCATTTGGCGACCTTAACAGGGTGATAGCTGGAGAAATCGCGGAAAACGACGACAAAGTCCGATCCGTCTACGGGGGATCAGTTGGGGAAGCGTAAATGTCTGTCTACATTCTTTTCAACAGAATTCCGTGCCGACCGGTGGGTAAATGGCGGGAGTAATAAGGAACCACTAGCTAGATGAGGTGACGAGGCATTTAGCGACCTTAACAGGGTGATAGTGGGAGAAATCGAGGAAAACGACGACAAAGTCCGATCCGTCTACGGGGGATCAGCTGAGCAAGCGGCGTGCCAAAACCTGGCCCGGTCGTGTGCGCCGAAGCCTGGTCGCGTTCCGGAGCACGGCCGCCGGTCGCATGCCGAAGCCCGGCCCGGTCGTGTGCGCCGAAGCCTTGCCGCCGGTCGCGTTCCAAAGCCCAGCCGGGCGCCGGTAACTGCCCGGCGCGGCCCGGCCCGGCGCGGCCCGGCCCGGGGTGGCTGAGGGAGAGAGACGGGAAAGACGGACTCGACGACGGTAGAGATAATTTGTGCATGTAGACGAATAACCGACCGGGCGCGTCGTTTTGCCAACTTTTGGAAACAAATCGAGAAAAACGACTAAGTCCTATCCGTCAACGGGGGATCAGTTCTGCGAATCGAGAAAAACGGCAAAGTTCGACGCGCCGGTCGGTCTTCTCGGGCGTGTGTCCCGCAAGGGGAGTAACTACGACTCTCTCGAGGAAGCCCAATGGCCGTGCCCGTCATTTTGCCAACTTTCGGAAAATCGAGGAAAACGACAAAGTCCGATCCGTCTACGGGGGATCAGTTGGGGAAACGAGAATTTCTGTTTAAACCTGTTTCAACAAAGTTCCGTGCCGTGCCGTGCCGACCGGTGGGTAAACGGCGGAAGTAATAAGGAACCACTAATATAAACTCATTAGACGACGAGCGAGGCATTTGGCGACCTTAACAGGGTGATAGTCGGAAAAACTGAGAAAAACGACAAAGTCCCATCCGTCAACGGGGGATCAGTTGGGGAAGCGTAAATGTCTGTCTACATTCTTTTCAACAGAATTCCGTACCGACCGGCGGGTAAACGGCGGGAGTAATAAGGAACCACTAACTAGATGAGGTGACGAGGCATTTGTCGACCTTAACAGGGTGATAGCTGGAGAAATCGAGGAAAACGACGACGAAGTCCGATCCGCCTACGGGGGATCAGTTGGGGAAGCGTAAATGTCTGTCTACATTCTTTTCAACAGAATTCCGTGCCGACCGGTGGGTAAATGGCGGGAGTAATAAGGAACCACTAGCTAGATGAGGTGACGAGGCATTTAGCGACCTTAAGAGGGTGATAGTTGGAGAAATCGAGGAAAACGACGACAAAGTCCGATCCGTCTACGTGGGATCAGCTGAGCAAGCGGCGTGCCGAAACCTGGCCCGGTCGTGTGCGCCGAAGCCTGGTCGCGTTCCGGAGCCCGGCCGCCGGTCGCATGCCGAAGCCCGGCCCGGTCGTGTGCGCCGAAGCCTTGCCGCCGGTCGCGTTCCAAAGCCCGGCCGGGCGCCGGTAACTGCCCGGCGCGGCCCGGCCCGGCGCGGCCCGGCCCGGGGTGGCTGAGGGAGAGAGACGGGAAAGACGGACTCGACGACGGTAGAGATAACTTGTGCATGTAGACGAATAACCGACCGGGCGCGTCGTTTTGCCAACTTTTAGAAACAAATCGAGAAAAACGACTAAGTCCTATCCGTCTACGGGGGATCAGTTCTGCGAATCGAGAAAAACGGCAAAGTTCGACGCGCCGGTCGGTCTTCTCGGGCGTGTGTCCCGCACGGGGAGTAACTACGACTCTCTCGAGGAAGCCCAATGGCCGTGCCCATCATTTTGCCAACTTTCGGAAAATCGAGGAAAACGACAAAGTCCGATCCGTCTACGGGGGATCAGTTGGGGAAACGAGAATTTCTGTTTAACCCTGTTTCAACAAAGTTCCGTGCCGTGCCGTGCCGACCGGTGGGTAAACGGCGGGAGTAATAAGGAACCACTAATATAAAATCATTAGACGACGAGCGAGGCATTTGGCGACCTTAACAGGGTGATAGTCGGAAAACCTGAGAAAAACGACGAAGTCCCATCCGTCTACGGGGGATCAGTTGGGGAAGCGTAAATGTCTGTCTACATTCTTTTCAACAGAATTCCGTGCCGACCGGTGGGTAAATGGCGGGAGTAATAAGGAACCACTAGCTAGATGAGGTGACGAGGCATTTAGCGACCTTAACAGGGTGATAGTTGGAGAAATCGAGGAAAACGACGACAAAGTCCGATCCGTCTACGGGGGATCAGCTGAGCAAGCGGCGTGCCGAAACCTGGCCCGGTCGTGTGCGCCGAAGCCTGGTCGCGTTCCGGAGCCCGGCCGCCGGTCGCATGCCGAAGCCCGGCCCGGTCGTATGCGCCGAAGCCTTGCCGCCGGTCGCGTTCCAAAGCCCGGCCGGCGCCGGTAACTGCCCGGCGCGGCCCGGCCCGGCGCGGCTCGGCCCGGGGTGGCTGAGGGAGAGAGACGGGAAAGACGAACTCGACGACGGAAGAGATCACTTGTGCATGTAGACGAATAACCGACCGGGCGCGTCGTTTTGCCAACTTTTGGAAACAAATCGAGAAAAACGACTAAGTCCTATCCGTAAACGGGGTATCAGTTCTGCAAATCGAGAAAAACGGCAAAGTTCGACGCGCCGGTCGGTCTTCTCGGCCGTGTGTCCCGCAAGGGGAGTAACTACGACTCTCTCGAGGAAGCCCAATGGCCGTGCCCGTCATTTTGCCAACTTTCGGAAAATCGAGGAAAACGACAAAGTCCGATCCGTCTACGGGGGATCAGTTGGGGAAACGAGAATTTCTGTTTAAACCTGTTTCAACAAAGGTCCGTGCCGTGCCGTGCCGACCGGTGGGTAAACGGCGGGAGTAATAAGGAACCACTAATATAAAATCATTAGACGACGAGCGAGGCATTTGGCGACCTTAACAGGGTGATAGTCGGAAAAACTGAGAAAAACGACAAAGTCCCATCCGTCTACGGGGGATCAGTTGGGGAAGCGTAAATGTCTGTCTACATTCTTTTCAACAGAATTCCGTACCGACCGGCGGGTAAACGGCGGGAGTAATAAGGAACCACTAACTAGATGAGGTGACGAGGCATTTGTCGACCTTAACAGGGTGATAGCTGGAGAAATCGAGGAAAACGACGACGAAGTCCGATCCGCCTACGGGGGATCAGTTGGGGAAGCGTAAATGTCTGTCTACATTCTTTTCAACAGAATTCCGTGCCGACCGGTGGGTAAATGGCGGGAGTAATAAGGAACCACTAGCTAGATGAGGTGACGAGGCATTTAGCGACCTTAAGAGGGTGATAGTTGGAGAAATCGAGGAAAACGACGACAAAGTCCGATCCGTCTACGTGGGATCAGCTGAGCAAGCGGCGTGCCGAAACCTGGCCCGGTCGTGTGCGCCGAAGCCTGGTCGCGTTCCGGAGCCCGGCCGCCGGTCGCATGCCGAAGCCCGGCCCGGTCGTGTGCGCCGAAGCCTTGCCGCCGGTCGCGTTCCAAAGCCCGGCCGGGCGCCGGTAACTGCCCGGCGCGGCCCGGCCCGGCGCGGCCCGGCCCGGGGTGGCTGAGGGAGAGAGACGGGAAAGACGGACTCGACGACGGTAGAGATAACTTGTGCATGTAGACGAATAACCGACCGGGCGCGTCGTTTTGCCAACTTTTAGAAACAAATCGAGAAAAACGACTAAGTCCTATCCGTCTACGGGGGATCAGTTCTGCGAATCGAGAAAAACGGCAAAGTTCGACGCGCCGGTCGGTCTTCTCGGCCGTGTGTCCCGCAAGGGGAGTAACTACGACTCTCTCGAGGAAGCCCAATGGCCGTGCCCGTCATTTTGCCAACTTTCGGAAAATCGCGGAAAACGACAAAGTCCGATCCGTCTACGGGGGATCAGTTGGGGAAACGAGATTTTCTGTTTAAACCTGTTTCAACAAAGGTCCGTGCCGTGCCGTGCCGACCGGTGGGTAAACGGCGGGAGTAATAAGGAACCACTGATATAAAATCATTAGACGACGAGCGAGGCATTTGGCGACCTTAACAGGGTGATAGTCGGAAAAACTGAGAAAAACGACAAAGTCCCATCCGTCTACGGGGGATCAGTTGGGGAAGCGTAAATGTCTGTCTACATTCTTTTCAACAGAATTCCGTACCGACCGGCGGGTAAACGGCGGGAGTAATAAGGAACCACTAACTAGATGAGGTGACGAGGCATTTGGCGACCTTAACAGGGTGATAGCTGGAGAAATCGAGGAAAACGACGACAAAGTCCGATCCGTCTACGGGGGATCAGTTGGGGAAGCGTAAATGTCTGTCTACATTCTTTTCAACAGAATTCCGTGCCGACCGGTGGGTAAATGGCGGGAGTAATAAGGAACCACTAGCTAGATGAGGTGACGAGGCATTTAGCGACCTTAACAGGGTGATAGTTGGAGAAATCGAGGAAAACGACGACAAAGTCCGATCCGTCTACGGGGGATCAGCTGAGCAAGCGGCGTGCCGAAACCTGGCCCGGTCGTGTGCGCCGAAGCCTGGTCGCGTTCCGGAGCCCGGCCGCCGGTCGCATGCCGAAGCCCGGCCCGGTCGTGTGCGCCGAAGCCTTGCCGCCGGTCGCGTTCCAAAGCCCGGCCGGGCGCCGGTAACTGCCCGGCGCGGCCCGGCCCGCCGCGGCTCGGCTCGGCCCGGGGTGGCTGAGGGAGAGAGACGGGAAAGACGGACTCGACGACGGAAGAGATCACTTGTGCATGTAGACGAATAACCGACCGGGCGCGTCGTTTTGCCAACTTTTGGAAACAAATCGAGAAAAACGACTAAGTCCTATCCGTCAACGGGGGATCAGTTCTGCGAATCGAGAAAAACGGCAAAGTTCGACGCGCCGGTCGGTCTTCTCGGCCGTGTGTCCCGCAAGGGGAGTAACTACGTCTCTCTCGAGGAAGCCCAATGGCCGTGCCCATCATTTTGCCAACTTTCGGAAAATCGAGGAAAACGACAAAGTCCGATCCGTCTACGGGGGATCAGTTGGGGAAACGAGAATTTCTGTTTAAACCTGTTTCAACAAAGTTCCGTGCCGTGCCGTGCCGACCGGTGGGTAAACGGCGGAAGTAATAAGGAACCACTAATATAAAATCATTAGACGACGAGCGAGGCATTTGGCGACCTTAACAGGGTGATAGTCGGAAAAACTGAGAAAAACGACAAAGTCCCATCCGTCAACGGGGGATCAGTTGGGGAAGCGTAAATGTCTGTCTACATTCTTTTCAACAGAATTCCGTACCGACCGGCGGGTAAACGGCGGGAGTAATAAGGAACCACTAGCTAGATGAGGTGACGAGGCATTTAGCGACCTTAAGAGGGTGATAGTTGGAGAAATCGAGGAAAACGACGACAAAGTCCGATCCGTCTACGTGGGATCAGCTGAGCAAGCGGCGTGCCGAAACCTGGCCCGGTCGTGTGCGCCGAAGCCTGGTCGCGTTCCGGAGCCCGGCCGCCGGTCGCATGCCGAAGCCCGGCCCGGTCGTGTGCGCCGAAGCCTTGCCGCCGGTCGCGTTCCAAAGCCCGGCCGGGCGCCGGTAACTGCCCGGCGCGGCCCGGCCCGGCGCGGCCCGGCCCGGGGTGGCTGAGGGAGAGAGACGGGAAAGACGGACTCGACGACGGTAGAGATAACTTGTGCATGTAGACGAATAACCGACCGGGCGCGTCGTTTTGCCAACTTTTAGAAACAAATCGAGAAAAACGACTAAGTCCTATCCGTCTACGGGGGATCAGTTCTGCGAATCGAGAAAAACGGCAAAGTTCGACGCGCCGGTCGGTCTTCTCGGCCGTGTGTCCCGCAAGGGGAGTAACTACGACTCTCTCGAGGAAGCCCAATGGCCGTGCCCGTCATTTTGCCAACTTTCGGAAAATCGCGGAAAACGACAAAGTCCGATCCGTCTACGGGGGATCAGTTGGGGAAACGAGATTTTCTGTTTAAACCTGTTTCAACAAAGGTCCGTGCCGTGCCGTGCCGACCGGTGGGTAAACGGCGGGAGTAATAAGGAACCACTGATATAAAATCATTAGACGACGAGCGAGGCATTTGGCGACCTTAACAGGGTGATAGTCGGAAAAACTGAGAAAAACGACAAAGTCCCATCCGTCTACGGGGGATCAGTTGGGGAAGCGTAAATGTCTGTCTACATTCTTTTCAACAGAATTCCGTACCGACCGGCGGGTAAACGGCGGGAGTAATAAGGAACCACTAACTAGATGAGGTGACGAGGCATTTGGCGACCTTAACAGGGTGATAGCTGGAGAAATCGAGGAAAACGACGACAAAGTCCGATCCGTCTACGGGGGATCAGTTGGGGAAGCGTAAATGTCTGTCTACATTCTTTTCAACAGAATTCCGTGCCGACCGGTGGGTAAATGGCGGGAGTAATAAGGAACCACTAGCTAGATGAGGTGACGAGGCATTTAGCGACCTTAACAGGGTGATAGTTGGAGAAATCGAGGAAAACGACGACAAAGTCCGATCCGTCTACGGGGGATCAGCTGAGCAAGCGGCGTGCCGAAACCTGGCCCGGTCGTGTGCGCCGAAGCCTGGTCGCGTTCCGGAGCCCGGCCGCCGGTCGCATGCCGAAGCCCGGCCCGGTCGTGTGCGCCGAAGCCTTGCCGCCGGTCGCGTTCCAAAGCCCGGCCGGGCGCCGGTAACTGCCCGGCGCGGCCCGGCCCGCCGCGGCTCGGCTCGGCCCGGGGTGGCTGAGGGAGAGAGACGGGAAAGACGGACTCGACGACGGAAGAGATCACTTGTGCATGTAGACGAATAACCGACCGGGCGCGTCGTTTTGCCAACTTTTGGAAACAAATCGAGAAAAACGACTAAGTCCTATCCGTCAACGGGGGATCAGTTCTGCGAATCGAGAAAAACGGCAAAGTTCGACGCGCCGGTCGGTCTTCTCGGCCGTGTGTCCCGCAAGGGGAGTAACTACGTCTCTCTCGAGGAAGCCCAATGGCCGTGCCCATCATTTTGCCAACTTTCGGAAAATCGAGGAAAACGACAAAGTCCGATCCGTCTACGGGGGATCAGTTGGGG
Source organism: Oasisia sp. SBJ-2009 (assembly GCA_964017155.1). NCBI lineage: Eukaryota > Metazoa > Annelida > Polychaeta > Sabellida > Siboglinidae > Oasisia > Oasisia sp. SBJ-2009. The sequence continues at coordinate 880,585 of OZ024863.1, forward strand.
AAACGAGAATTTCTGTTTAAACCTGTTTCAACAAAGTTCCGTGCCGTGCCGTGCCGACCGGTGGGTAAACGGCGGAAGTAATAAGGAACCACTAATATAAAATCATTAGACGACGAGCGAGGCATTTGGCGACCTTAACAGGGTGATAGTCGGAAAAACTGAGAAAAACGACAAAGTCCCATCCGTCAACGGGGGATCAGTTGGGGAAGCGTAAATGTCTGTCTACATTCTTTTCAACAGAATTCCGTACCGACCGGCGGGTAAACGGCGGGAGTAATAAGGAACCACTAACTAGATGAGGTGACGAGGCATTTGGCGACCTTAACAGGGTGATAGCTGGAGAAATCGAGGAAAACGACGACAAAGTCCGATCCGTCTACGGAGGATCAGCTGAGCAAGCGGCGTGCCGAAACCTGGCCCGGTCGTGTGCGCCGAAGCCTGGTCGCGTTCCGGAGCCCGGCCGCCGGTCGCATGCCGAAGCCCGGCCCGGTCGTGTGCGCCGAAGCCTTGCCGCCGGTCGCGTTCCAAAGCCCGGCCGGGCGCCGGTAACTGCCCGGCGCGGCCCGGCCCGGCGCGGCCCGGCCCGGGGTGGCTGAGGGAGAGAGACGGGAAAGACGGACTCGACGACGGTAGAGATCACTTGTGCATGTAGACGAATAACCGACCGGGCGCGTCGTTTTGCCAACTTTTGGAAACAAATCGAGAAAAACGACTAAGTCCTATCCGTCTACGGGGGATCAGTTCTGCGAATCGAGAAAAACGGCAAAGTTCGACGCGCCGGTCAGTCTTCTCGGGCGTGTGTCCCGCACGGGGAGTAACTACGACTCTCTCGGGGAAGCCCAATGGCCGTGCCCATCATTTTGCCAACTTTCGGAAAATCGAGGAAAACGACAAAGTCCGATCCATCTACGGGGGATCAGTTGGGGAAACGAGAATTTATGTTTAAACCTGTTTCAACAAAGTTCCGTGCCGTGCCGTGCCGACCGGTGGGTAAACGGCGGGAGTAATAAGGAACCACTAATATAAAATCATTAGACGACGAGCGAGGCATTTGGCGACCTTAACAGGGTGATAGTCGGAAAACCTGAGAAAAACGACGAAGTCCCATCCGTCTACGAGGGATCAGTTGGGGAAGCGTAAATGTCTGTCTACATTCTTTTCAACAGAATTCCGTGCCGACCGGTGGGTAAATGGCGGGAGTAATAAGGAACCACTAGCTAGATGAGGTGACGAGGCATTTAGCGACCTTAACAGGGTGATAGTTGGAGAAATCGAGGAAAACGACGACAAAGTCCGATCCGTCTACGGGGGATCAGCTGAGCAAGCGGCGTGCCGAAACCTGGCCCGGTCGTGTGCGCCGAAGCCTGGTCGCGTTCCGGAGCCCGGCCGCCGGTCGCATGCCGAAGCCCGGCCCGGTCGTATGCGCCGAAGCCTTGCCGCCGGTCGCGTTCCAAAGCCCGGCCGGGCGCCGGTAACTGCCCGGCGCGGCCCGGCCCGGCGCGGCTCGGCCCGGGGTGGCTGAGGGAGAGAGACGGGAAAGACGAACTCGACGACGGAAGAGATCACTTGTGCATGTAGACGAATAACCGACCGGGCGCGTCGTTTTGCCAACTTTTGGAAACAAATCGAGAAAAACGACTAAGTCCTATCCGTCAACGGGGGATCAGTTCTGCAAATCGAGAAAAACGGCAAAGTTCGACGCGCCGGTCGGTCTTCTCGGCCGTGTGTCCCGCAAGGGGAGTAACTACGACTCTCTCGAGGAAGCCCAATGGCCGTGCCCGTCATTTTGCCAACTTTCGGAAAATCGAGGAAAACGACAAAGTCCGATCCGTCTACGGGGGATCAGTTGGGGAAACGAGAATTTCTGTTTAAACCTGTTTCAACAAAGGTCCGTGCCGTGCCGTGCCGACCGGTGGGTAAACGGCGGGAGTAATAAGGAACCACTAATATAAAATCATTAGACGACGAGCGAGGCATTTGGCGACCTTAACAGGGTGATAGTCGGAAAAACTGAGAAAAACGACAAAGTCCCATCCGTCTACGGGGGATCAGTTGGGGAAGCGTAAATGTCTGTCTACATTCTTTTCAACAGAATTCCGTACCGACCGGCGGGTAAACGGCGGGAGTAATAAGGAACCACTAACTAGATGAGGTGACGAGGCATTTGTCGACCTTAACAGGGTGATAGCTGGAGAAATCGAGGAAAACGACGACGAAGTCCGATCCGCCTACGGGGGATCAGTTGGGGAAGCGTAAATGTCTGTCTACATTCTTTTCAACAGAATTCCGTGCCGACCGGTGGGTAAATGGCGGGAGTAATAAGGAACCACTAGCTAGATGAGGTGACGAGGCATTTAGCGACCTTAAGAGGGTGATAGTTGGAGAAATCGAGGAAAACGACGACAAAGTCCGATCCGTCTACGTGGGATCAGCTGAGCAAGCGGCGTGCCGAAACCTGGCCCGGTCGTGTGCGCCGAAGCCTGGTCGCGTTCCGGAGCCCGGCCGCCGGTCGCATGCCGAAGCCCGGCCCGGTCGTGTGCGCCGAAGCCTTGCCGCCGGTCGCGTTCCAAAGCCCGGCCGGGCGCCGGTAACTGCCCGGCGCGGCCCGGCCCGGCGCGGCCCGGCCCGGGGTGGCTGAGGGAGAGAGACGGGAAAGACGGACTCGACGACGGTAGAGATAACTTGTGCATGTAGACGAATAACCGACCGGGCGCGTCGTTTTGCCAACTTTTAGAAACAAATCGAGAAAAACGACTAAGTCCTATCCGTCTACGGGGGATCAGTTCTGCGAATCGAGAAAAACGGCAAAGTTCGACGCGCCGGTCGGTCTTCTCGGCCGTGTGTCCCGCAAGGGGAGTAACTACGACTCTCTCGAGGAAGCCCAATGGCCGTGCCCGTCATTTTGCCAACTTTCGGAAAATCGCGGAAAACGACAAAGTCCGATCCGTCTACGGGGGATCAGTTGGGGAAACGAGATTTTCTGTTTAAACCTGTTTCAACAAAGGTCCGTGCCGTGCCGTGCCGACCGGTGGGTAAACGGCGGGAGTAATAAGGAACCACTGATATAAAATCATTAGACGACGAGCGAGGCATTTGGCGACCTTAACAGGGTGATAGTCGGAAAAACTGAGAAAAACGACAAAGTCCCATCCGTCTACGGGGGATCAGTTGGGGAAGCGTAAATGTCTGTCTACATTCTTTTCAACAGAATTCCGTACCGACCGGCGGGTAAACGGCGGGAGTAATAAGGAACCACTAACTAGATGAGGTGACGAGGCATTTGGCGACCTTAACAGGGTGATAGCTGGAGAAATCGAGGAAAACGACGACAAAGTCCGATCCGTCTACGGGGGATCAGTTGGGGAAGCGTAAATGTCTGTCTACATTCTTTTCAACAGAATTCCGTGCCGACCGGTGGGTAAATGGCGGGAGTAATAAGGAACCACTAGCTAGATGAGGTGACGAGGCATTTAGCGACCTTAACAGGGTGATAGTTGGAGAAATCGAGGAAAACGACGACAAAGTCCGATCCGTCTACGGGGGATCAGCTGAGCAAGCGGCGTGCCGAAACCTGGCCCGGTCGTGTGCGCCGAAGCCTGGTCGCGTTCCGGAGCCCGGCCGCCGGTCGCATGCCGAAGCCCGGCCCGGTCGTGTGCGCCGAAGCCTTGCCGCCGGTCGCGTTCCAAAGCCCGGCCGGGCGCCGGTAACTGCCCGGCGCGGCCCGGCCCGCCGCGGCTCGGCTCGGCCCGGGGTGGCTGAGGGAGAGAGACGGGAAAGACGGACTCGACGACGGAAGAGATCACTTGTGCATGTAGACGAATAACCGACCGGGCGCGTCGTTTTGCCAACTTTTGGAAACAAATCGAGAAAAACGACTAAGTCCTATCCGTCAACGGGGGATCAGTTCTGCGAATCGAGAAAAACGGCAAAGTTCGACGCGCCGGTCGGTCTTCTCGGCCGTGTGTCCCGCAAGGGGAGTAACTACGTCTCTCTCGAGGAAGCCCAATGGCCGTGCCCATCATTTTGCCAACTTTCGGAAAATCGAGGAAAACGACAAAGTCCGATCCGTCTACGGGGGATCAGTTGGGGAAACGAGAATTTCTGTTTAAACCTGTTTCAACAAAGTTCCGTGCCGTGCCGTGCCGACCGGTGGGTAAACGGCGGAAGTAATAAGGAACCACTAATATAAAATCATTAGACGACGAGCGAGGCATTTGGCGACCTTAACAGGGTGATAGTCGGAAAAACTGAGAAAAACGACAAAGTCCCATCCGTCAACGGGGGATCAGTTGGGGAAGCGTAAATGTCTGTCTACATTCTTTTCAACAGAATTCCGTACCGACCGGCGGGTAAACGGCGGGAGTAATAAGGAACCACTAACTAGATGAGGTGACGAGGCATTTGGCGACCTTAACAGGGTGATAGCTGGAGAAATCGAGGAAAACGACGACAAAGTCCGATCCGTCTACGGAGGATCAGCTGAGCAAGCGGCGTGCCGAAACCTGGCCCGGTCGTGTGCGCCGAAGCCTGGTCGCGTTCCGGAGCCCGGCCGCCGGTCGCATGCCGAAGCCCGGCCCGGTCGTGTGCGCCGAAGCCTTGCCGCCGGTCGCGTTCCAAAGCCCGGCCGGGCGCCGGTAACTGCCCGGCGCGGCCCGGCCCGGCGCGGCCCGGCCCGGGGTGGCTGAGGGAGAGAGACGGGAAAGACGGACTCGACGACGGTAGAGATCACTTGTGCATGTAGACGAATAACCGACCGGGCGCGTCGTTTTGCCAACTTTTGGAAACAAATCGAGAAAAACGACTAAGTCCTATCCGTCTACGGGGGATCAGTTCTGCGAATCGAGAAAAACGGCAAAGTTCGACGCGCCGGTCAGTCTTCTCGGGCGTGTGTCCCGCACGGGGAGTAACTACGACTCTCTCGGGGAAGCCCAATGGCCGTGCCCATCATTTTGCCAACTTTCGGAAAATCGAGGAAAACGACAAAGTCCGATCCATCTACGGGGGATCAGTTGGGGAAACGAGAATTTATGTTTAAACCTGTTTCAACAAAGTTCCGTGCCGTGCCGTGCCGACCGGTGGGTAAACGGCGGGAGTAATAAGGAACCACTAATATAAAATCATTAGACGACGAGCGAGGCATTTGGCGACCTTAACAGGGTGATAGTCGGAAAACCTGAGAAAAACGACGAAGTCCCATCCGTCTACGAGGGATCAGTTGGGGAAGCGTAAATGTCTGTCTACATTCTTTTCAACAGAATTCCGTGCCGACCGGTGGGTAAATGGCGGGAGTAATAAGGAACCACTAGCTAGATGAGGTGACGAGGCATTTAGCGACCTTAACAGGGTGATAGTTGGAGAAATCGAGGAAAACGACGACAAAGTCCGATCCGTCTACGGGGGATCAGCTGAGCAAGCGGCGTGCCGAAACCTGGCCCGGTCGTGTGCGCCGAAGCCTGGTCGCGTTCCGGAGCCCGGCCGCCGGTCGCATGCCGAAGCCCGGCCCGGTCGTATGCGCCGAAGCCTTGCCGCCGGTCGCGTTCCAAAGCCCGGCCGAGCGCCGGTAACTGCCCGGCGCGGCCCGGCCCGGCGCGGCTCGGCCCGGGGTGGCTGAGGGAGAGAGACGGGAAAGACGAACTCGACGACGGAAGAGATCACTTGTGCATGTAGACGAATAACCGACCGGGCGCGTCGTTTTGCCAACTTTTGGAAACAAATCGAGAAAAACGACTAAGTCCTATCCGTCAACGGGGGATCAGTTCTGCAAATCGAGAAAAACGGCAAAGTTCGACGCGCCGGTCGGTCTTCTCGGCCGTGTGTCCCGCAAGGGGAGTAACTACGACTCTCTCGAGGAAGCCCAATGGCCGTGCCCGTCATTTTGCCAACTTTCGGAAAATCGAGGAAAACGACAAAGTCCGATCCGTCTACGGGGGATCAGTTGGGGAAACGAGAATTTCTGTTTAAACCTGTTTCAACAAAGGTCCGTGCCGTGCCGTGCCGACCTGTGGGTAAACGGCGGGAGTAATAAGGAACCACTAATATAAAATCATTAGACGACGAGCGAGGCATTTGGCGACCTTAACAGGGTGATAGTCGGAAAAACTGAGAAAAACGACAAAGTCCCATCCGTCTACGGGGGATCAGTTGGGGAAGCGTAAATGTCTGTCTACATTCTTTTCAACAGAATTCCGTACCGACCGGCGGGTAAACGGCGGGAGTAATAAGGAACCACTAACTAGATGAGGTGACGAGGCATTTGGCGACCTTAACAGGGTGATAGCTGGAGAAATCGCGGAAAACGACGACAAAGTCCGATCCGTCTACGGGGGATCAGTTGGGGAAGCGTAAATGTCTGTCTACATTCTTTTCAACAGAATTCCGTGCCGACCGGTGGGCAAATGGCGGGAGTAATAAGGAACCACTAGCTAGATGAGGTGACGAGGCATTTAGCGACCTTAACAGGGTGATAGTGGGAGAAATCGAGGAAAACGACGACAAAGTCCGATCCGTCTACGGGGGATCAGCTGAGCAAGCGGCGTGCCGAAACCTGGCCCGGTCGTGTGCGCCGAAGCCTGGTCGCGTTCCGGAGCACGGCCGCCGGTCGCATGCCGAAGCCCGGCCCGGTCGTGTGCGCCGAAGCCTTGCCGCCGGTCGCGTTCCAAAGCCCAGCCGGGCGCCGGTAACTGCCCGGCGCGGCCCGGCCCGGCGCGGCCCGGCCAGGGGTGGCTGAGGGAGAGAGACGGGAAAGACGGACTCGACGACGGTAGAGATAACTTGTGCATGTAGACGAATAACCGACCGGGCGCGTCGTTTTGCCAACTTTTGGAAACAAATCGAGAAAAACGACTAAGTCCTATCCGTCAACGGGGGATCAGTTCTGCGAATCGAGAAAAACGGCAAAGTTCGACGCGCCGGTCGGTCTTCTCGGGCGTGTGTCCCGCAAGGGGAGTAACTACGACTCTCTCGAGGAAGCCCAATGGCCGTGCCCGTCATTTTTCCAACTTTCGGAAAATCGAGGAAAACGACAAAGTCCTATCCGTCTACGGGGGATCAGTTCTGCGAATCGAGAAAAACGGCAAAGTTCGACGCGCCGGTCAGTCTTCTCGGGCGTGTGTCCCGCACGGGGAGTAACTACGACTCTCTCGGGGAAGCCCAATGGCCGTGCCCATCATTTTGCCAACTTTCGGAAAATCGAGGAAAACGACAAAGTCCGATCCATCTACGGGGGATCAGTTGGGGAAACGAGAATTTATGTTTAAACCTGTTTCAACAAAGTTCCGTGCCGTGCCGTGCCGACCGGTGGGTAAACGGCGGGAGTAATAAGGAACCACTAATATAAAATCATTAGACGACGAGCGAGGCATTTGGCGACCTTAACAGGGTGATAGTCGGAAAACCTGAGAAAAACGACGAAGTCCCATCCGTCTACGAGGGATCAGTTGGGGAAGCGTAAATGTCTGTCTACATTCTTTTCAACAGAATTCCGTGCCGACCGGTGGGTAAATGGCGGGAGTAATAAGGAACCACTAGCTAGATGAGGTGACGAGGCATTTAGCGACCTTAACAGGGTGATAGTTGGAGAAATCGAGGAAAACGACGACAAAGTCCGATCCGTCTACGGGGGATCAGCTGAGCAAGCGGCGTGCCGAAACCTGGCCCGGTCGTGTGCGCCGAAGCCTGGTCGCGTTCCGGAGCCCGGCCGCCGGTCGCATGCCGAAGCCCGGCCCGGTCGTATGCGCCGAAGCCTTGCCGCCGGTCGCGTTCCAAAGCCCGGCCGAGCGCCGGTAACTGCCCGGCGCGGCCCGGCCCGGCGCGGCTCGGCCCGGGGTGGCTGAGGGAGAGAGACGGGAAAGACGAACTCGACGACGGAAGAGATCACTTGTGCATGTAGACGAATAACCGACCGGGCGCGTCGTTTTGCCAACTTTTGGAAACAAATCGAGAAAAACGACTAAGTCCTATCCGTCAACGGGGGATCAGTTCTGCAAATCGAGAAAAACGGCAAAGTTCGACGCGCCGGTCGGTCTTCTCGGCCGTGTGTCCCGCAAGGGGAGTAACTACGACTCTCTCGAGGAAGCCCAATGGCCGTGCCCGTCATTTTGCCAACTTTCGGAAAATCGAGGAAAACGACAAAGTCCGATCCGTCTACGGGGGATCAGTTGGGGAAACGAGAATTTCTGTTTAAACCTGTTTCAACAAAGGTCCGTGCCGTGCCGTGCCGACCTGTGGGTAAACGGCGGGAGTAATAAGGAACCACTAATATAAAATCATTAGACGACGAGCGAGGCATTTGGCGACCTTAACAGGGTGATAGTCGGAAAAACTGAGAAAAACGACAAAGTCCCATCCGTCTACGGGGGATCAGTTGGGGAAGCGTAAATGTCTGTCTACATTCTTTTCAACAGAATTCCGTACCGACCGGCGGGTAAACGGCGGGAGTAATAAGGAACCACTAACTAGATGAGGTGACGAGGCATTTGGCGACCTTAACAGGGTGATAGCTGGAGAAATCGCGGAAAACGACGACAAAGTCCGATCCGTCTACGGGGGATCAGTTGGGGAAGCGTAAATGTCTGTCTACATTCTTTTCAACAGAATTCCGTGCCGACCGGTGGGCAAATGGCGGGAGTAATAAGGAACCACTAGCTAGATGAGGTGACGAGGCATTTAGCGACCTTAACAGGGTGATAGTGGGAGAAATCGAGGAAAACGACGACAAAGTCCGATCCGTCTACGGGGGATCAGCTGAGCAAGCGGCGTGCCGAAACCTGGCCCGGTCGTGTGCGCCGAAGCCTGGTCGCGTTCCGGAGCACGGCCGCCGGTCGCATGCCGAAGCCCGGCCCGGTCGTGTGCGCCGAAGCCTTGCCGCCGGTCGCGTTCCAAAGCCCAGCCGGGCGCCGGTAACTGCCCGGCGCGGCCCGGCCCGGCGCGGCCCGGCCAGGGGTGGCTGAGGGAGAGAGACGGGAAAGACGGACTCGACGACGGTAGAGATAACTTGTGCATGTAGACGAATAACCGACCGGGCGCGTCGTTTTGCCAACTTTTGGAAACAAATCGAGAAAAACGACTAAGTCCTATCCGTCAACGGGGGATCAGTTCTGCGAATCGAGAAAAACGGCAAAGTTCGACGCGCCGGTCGGTCTTCTCGGGCGTGTGTCCCGCAAGGGGAGTAACTACGACTCTCTCGAGGAAGCCCAATGGCCGTGCCCGTCATTTTTCCAACTTTCGGAAAATCGAGGAAAACGACAAAGTCCGATCCGTCTACGGGGGATCAGTTGGGGAAACGAGAATTTCTGTTTAAACCTGTTTCAACAAAGGTCCGTGCCGTGCCGTGCCGACCGGTGGGTAAACGGCGGGAGTAATAAGGAACCACTAATATAAAATCATTAGACGACGAGCGAGGCATTTGGCGACCTTAACAGGGTGATAGTCGGAAAAACTGAGAAAAACGACAAAGTCCCATCCGTCTACGGGGGATCAGTTGGGGAAGCGTAAATGTCTGTCTACATTCTTTTCAACAGAATTCCGTACCGACCGGCGGGTAAACGGCGGGAGTAATAAGGAACCACTAACTAGATGAGGTGACGAGGCATTTGGCGACCTTAACAGGGTGATAGCTGGAGAAATCGCGGAAAACGACGACAAAGTCCGATCCGTCTACGGGGGATCAGTTGGGGAAGCGTAAATGTCTGTCTACATTCTTTTCAACAGAATTCCGTGCCGACCGGTGGGTAAATGGCGGGAGTAATAAGGAACCACTAGCTAGATGAGGTGACGAGGCATTTAGCGACCTTAACAGGGTGATAGTGGGAGAAATCGAGGAAAACGACGACAAAGTCCGATCCGTCTACGGGGGATCAGCTGAGCAAGCGGCGTGCCAAAACCTGGCCCGGTCGTGTGCGCCGAAGCCTGGTCGCGTTCCGGAGCACGGCCGCCGGTCGCATGCCGAAGCCCGGCCCGGTCGTGTGCGCCGAAGCCTTGCCGCCGGTCGCGTTCCAAAGCCCAGCCGGGCGCCGGTAACTGCCCGGCGCGGCCCGGCCCGGCGCGGCCCGGCCCGGGGTGGCTGAGGGAGAGAGACGGGAAAGACGGACTCGACGACGGTAGAGATAATTTGTGCATGTAGACGAATAACCGACCGGGCGCGTCGTTTTGCCAACTTTTGGAAACAAATCGAGAAAAACGACTAAGTCCTATCCGTCAACGGGGGATCAGTTCTGCGAATCGAGAAAAACGGCAAAGTTCGACGCGCCGGTCGGTCTTCTCGGCCGTGTGTCCCGCAAGGGGAGTAACTACGACTCTCTCGAGGAAGCCCAATGGCCGTGCCCGTCATTTTGCCAACTTTCGGAAAATCGAGGAAAACGACAAAGTCCGATCCGTCTACGGGGGATCAGTTGGGGAAACGAGAATTTCTGTTTAAACCTGTTTCAACAAAGGTCCGTGCCGTGCCGTGCCGACCGGTGGGTAAACGGCGGGAGTAATAAGGAACCACTAATATAAAATCATTAGACGACGAGCGAGGCATTTGGCGACCTTAACAGGGTGATAGTCGGAAAAACTGAGAAAAACGACAAAGTCCCATCCGTCTACGGGGGATCAGTTGGGGAAGCGTAAATGTCTGTCTACATTCTTTTCAACAGAATTCCGTACCGACCGGCGGGTAAACGGCGGGAGTAATAAGGAACCACTAACTAGATGAGGTGACGAGGCATTTGGCGACCTTAACAGGGTGATAGCTGGAGAAATCGAGGAAAACGACGACAAAGTCCGATCCGTCTACGGGGGATCAGTTGGGGAAGCGTAAATGTCTGTCTACATTCTTTTCAACAGAATTCCGTGCCGACCGGTGGGTAAATGGCGGGAGTAATAAGGAACCACTAGCTAGATGAGGTGACGAGGCATTTAGCGACCTTAACAGGGTGATAGTTGGAGAAATCGAGGAAAACGACGACAAAGTCCGATCCGTCTACGGGGGATCAGCTGAGCAAGCGGCGTGCCGAAACCTGGCCCGGTCGTGTGCGCCGAAGCCTGGTCGCGTTCCGGAGCCCGGCCGCCGGTCGCATGCCGAAGCCCGGCCCGGTCGTGTGCGCCGAAGCCTTGCCGCCGGTCGCGTTCCAAAGCCCGGCCGGGCGCCGGTAACTGCCCGGCGCGGCCCGGCCCGCCGCGGCTCGGCTCGGCCCGGGGTGGCTGAGGGAGAGAGACGGGAAAGACGGACTCGACGACGGAAGAGATCACTTGTGCATGTAGACGAATAACCGACCGGGCGCGTCGTTTTGCCAACTTTTGGAAACAAATCGAGAAAAACGACTAAGTCCTATCCGTCTACGGGGGATCAGTTCTGCGAATCGAGAAAAACGGCAAAGTTCGACGCGCCGGTCAGTCTTCTCGGGCGTGTGTCCCGCACGGGGAGTAACTACGACTCTCTCGGGGAAGCCCAATGGCCGTGCCCATCATTTTGCCAACTTTCGGAAAATCGAGGAAAACGACAAAGTCCGATCCATCTACGGGGGATCAGTTGGGGAAACGAGAATTTCTGTTTAAACCTGTTTCAACAAAGTTCCGTGCCGTGCCGTGCCGACCGGTGGGTAAACGGCGGGAGTAATAAGGAACCACTAATATAAAATCATTAGACGACGAGCGAGGCATTTGGCGACCTTAACAGGGTGATAGTCGGAAAACCTGAGAAAAACGACGAAGTCCCATCCGTCTACGAGGGATCAGTTGGGGAAGCGTAAATGTCTGTCTACATTCTTTTCAACAGAATTCCGTGCCGACCGGTGGGTAAATGGCGGGAGTAATAAGGAACCACTAGCTAGATGAGGTGACGAGGCATTTAGCGACCTTAACAGGGTGATAGTTGGAGAAATCGAGGAAAACGACGACAAAGTCCGATCCGTCTACGGGGGATCAGCTGAGCAAGCGGCGTGCCGAAACCTGGCCCGGTCGTGTGCGCCGAAGCCTGGTCGCGTTCCGGAGCCCGGCCGCCGGTCGCATGCCGAAGCCCGGCCCGGTCGTATGCGCCGAAGCCTTGCCGCCGGTCGCGTTCCAAAGCCCGGCCGGGCGCCGGTAACTGCCCGGCGCGGCCCGGCCCGGCGCGGCTCGGCCCGGGGTGGCTGAGGGAGAGAGACGGGAAAGACGAACTCGACGACGGAAGAGATCACTTGTGCATGTAGACGAATAACCGACCGGGCGCGTCGTTTTGCCAACTTCTGGAAACAAATCGAGAAAAACGACTAAGTCCTATCCGTCAACGGGGGATCAGTTCTGCAAATCGAGAAAAACGGCAAAGTTCGACGCGCCGGTCGGTCTTCTCGGCCGTGTGTCCCGCAAGGGGAGCAACTACGACTCTCTCGAGGAAGCCCAATGGCCGTGCCCGTCATTTTGCCAACTTTCGGAAAATCGAGGAAAACGACAAAGTCCGATCCGTCTACGGGGGATCAGTTGGGGAAACGAGAATTTCTGTTTAAACCTGTTTCAACAAAGGTCCGTGCCGTGCCGTGCCGACCGGTGGGTAAACGGCGGGAGTAATAAGGAGCCACTAATATAAAATCATTAGACGACGAGCGAGGCATTTGGCGACCTTAACAGGGTGATAGTCGGAAAAACTGAGAAAAACGACAAAGTCCCATCCGTCTACGGGGGATCAGTTGGGGAAGCGTAAATGTCTGTCTACATTCTTTTCAACAGAATTCCGTACCGACCGGCGGGTAAACGGCGGGAGTAATAAGGAACCACTAACTAGATGAGGTGACGAGGCATTTGGCGACCTTAACAGGGTGATAGCTGGAGAAATCGCGGAAAACGACGACAAAGTCCGATCCGTCTACGGGGGATCAGTTGGGGAAGCGTAAATGTCTGTCTACATTCTTTTCAACAGAATTCCGTGCCGACCGGTGGGTAAATGGCGGGAGTAATAAGGAACCACTAGCTAGATGAGGTGACGAGGCATTTAGCGACCTTAACAGGGTGATAGTGGGAGAAATCGAGGAAAACGACGACAAAGTCCGATCCGTCTACGGGGGATCAGCTGAGCAAGCGGCGTGCCGAAACCTGGCCCGGTCGTGTGCGCCGAAGCCTGGTCGCGTTCCGGAGCACGGCCGCCGGTCGCATGCCGAAGCCCGGCCCGGTCGTGTGCGCCGAAGCCTTGCCGCCGGTCGCGTTCCAAAGCCCAGCCGGGCGCCGGTAACTGCCCGGCGCGGCCCGGCCCGGCGCGGCCCGGCCAGGGGTGGCTGAGGGAGAGAGACGGGAAAGACGGACTCGACGACGGTAGAGATAACTTGTGCATGTAGACGAATAACCGACCGGGCGCGTCGTTTTGCCAACTTTTGGAAACAAATCGAGAAAAACGACTAAGTCCTATCCGTCAACGGGGGATCAGTTCTGCGAATCGAGAAAAACGGCAAAGTTCGACGCGCCGGTCGGTCTTCTCGGGCGTGTGTCCCGCAAGGGGAGTAACTACGACTCTCTCGAGGAAGCCCAATGGCCGTGCCCGTCATTTTGCCAACTTTCGGAAAATCGAGGAAAACGACAAAGTCCGATCCGTCTACGGGGGATCAGTTGGGGAAACGAGAATTTCTGTTTAAACCTGTTTCAACAAAGGTCCGTGCCGTGCCGTGCCGACCGGTGGGTAAACGGCGGGAGTAATAAGGAACCACTAATATAAAATCATTAGACGACGAGCGAGGCATTTGGCGACCTTAACAGGGTGATAGTCGGAAAAACTGAGAAAAACGACAAAGTCCCATCCGTCTACGGGGGATCAGTTGGGGAAGCGTAAATGTCTGTCTACATTCTTTTCAACAGAATTCCGTACCGACCGGCGGGTAAACGGCGGGAGTAATAAGGAACCACTAACTAGATGAGGTGACGAGGCATTTGGCGACCTTAACAGGGTGATAGCTGGAGAAATCGCGGAAAACGACGACAAAGTCCGATCCGTCTACGGGGGATCAGTTGGGGAAGCGTAAATGTCTGTCTACATTCTTTTCAACAGAATTCCGTGCCGACCGGTGGGTAAATGGCGGGAGTAATAAGGAACCACTAGCTAGATGAGGTGACGAGGCATTTAGCGACCTTAACAGGGTGATAGTGGGAGAAATCGAGGAAAACGACGACAAAGTCCGATCCGTCTACGGGGGATCAGCTGAGCAAGCGGCGTGCCGAAACCTGGCCCGGTCGTGTGCGCCGAAGCCTGGTCGCGTTCCGGAGCACGGCCGCCGGTCGCATGCCGAAGCCCGGCCCGGTCGTGTGCGCCGAAGCCTTGCCGCCGGTCGCGTTCCAAAGCCCAGCCGGGCGCCGGTAACTGCCCGGCGCGGCCCGGCCCGGCGCGGCCCGGCCCGGGGTGGCTGAGGGAGAGAGACGGGAAAGACGGACTCGACGACGGTAGAGATAACTTGTGCATGTAGACGAATAACCGACCGGGCGCGTCGTTTTGCCAACTTTTGGAAACAAATCGAGAAAAACGACTAAGTCCTATCCGTCAACGGGGGATCAGTTCTGCGAATCGAGAAAAACGGCAAAGTTCGACGCGCCGGTCGGTCTTCTCGGGCGTGTGTCCCGCAAGGGGAGTAACTACGACTCTCTCGAGGAAGCCCAATGGCCGTGCCCGTCATTTTGCCAACTTTCGGAAAATCGAGGAATACGACAAAGTCCGATCCGTCTACGGGGGATCAGTTGGGGAAACGAGAATTTCTGTTTAAACCTGTTTCAACAAAGGTCCGTGCCGTGCCGTGCCGACCGGTGGGTAAACGGCGGGAGTAATAAGGAACCACTAATATAAAATCATTAGACGACGAGCGAGGCATTTGGCGACCTTAACAGGGTGATAGTCGGAAAAACTGAGAAAAACGACAAAGTCCCATCCGTCTACGGGGGATCAGTTGGGGAAGCGTAAATGTCTGTCTACATTCTTTTCAACAGAATTCCGTACCGACCGGCGGGTAAACGGCGGGAGTAATAAGGAACCACTAACTAGATGAGGTGACGAGGCATTTGGCGACCTTAACAGGGTGATAGCTGGAGAAATCGCGGAAAACGACGACAAAGTCCGATCCGTCTACGGGATATCAGTTGGGGAAGCGTAAATGTCTGTCTACATTCTTTTCAACAGAATTCCGTGCCGACCGGTGGGTAAATGGCGGGAGTAATAAGGAACCACTAGCTAGATGAGGTGACGAGGCATTTAGCGACCTTAACAGGGTGATAGTTGGAGAAATCGAGGAAAACGACGACAAAGTCCGATCCGTCTACGGGGGATCAGCTGAGCAAGCGGCGTGCCGAAACCTGGCCCGGTCGTGTGCGCCGAAGCCTGGTCGCGTTCCGGAGCCCGGCCGCCGGTCGCATGCCGAAGCCCGGCCCGGTCGTACGCGCCGAAGCCTTGCCGCCGGTCGCGTTCCAAAGCCCGGCCGGGCGCCGGTAACTGCCCGGCGCGGCCCGGCCCGGCGCGGCTCGGCCCGGGGTGGCTGAGGGAGAGAGACGGGAAAGACGGACTAGACGACGGAAGAGATCACTTGTGCATGTAGACGAATAACCGACCGGGCGCGTCGTTTTGCCAACTTTTGGAAACAAATCGAGAAAAACGACTAAGTCCTATCCGTCAACGGGGGATCAGTTCTGCGAATCGAGAAAAACGGCAAAGTTCGACGCGCCGGTCGGTCTTCTCGGCCGTGTGTCCCGCAAGGGGAGTAACTACGACTCTCTCGAGGAAGCCCAATGGCCGTGCCCGTCATTTTGCCAACTTTCGGAAAATCGAGGAAAACGACAAAGTCCGATCCGTCTACGGGGGATCAGTTGGGGAAACGAGAATTTCTGTTTAAACAAATCGAGAAAAACAACTAAGTCCTATCCGTCAACGGGGGATCAGTTCTGCGAATCGAGAAAAACGGCAAAGTTCGATGCGCCGGTCGGTCTTCTCGGCCGTGTGTCCCGCAAGGGGAGTAACTACGACTCTCTCGAGGAAGCCCAATGGCCGTGCCCGTCATTTTGCCAACTTTCGGAAAATCGAGGAAAACGACAAAGTCCGATCCGTCTACGGGGGATCAGTTGGGGAAACGAGAATTTTTGTTTAAACCTGTTTCAACAAAGGTCCGTGCCGTGCCGTGCCGACCGGTGGGTAAACGGCGGGAGTAATAAGGAACCACTAATATAAAATCATTAGACGACGAGCGAGGCATTTGGCGACCTTAACAGGGTGATAGTCGGAAAAACTGAGAAAAACGACAAAGTCCCATCCGTCTACGGGGGATCAGTTGGGGAAGCGTAAATGTCTGTCTACATTCTTTTCAACAGAATTCCGTACCGACCGGCGGGTAAACGGCGGGAGTAACAAGGAACCACTAACTAGATGAGGTGACGAGGCATTTGGCGACCTTAACAGGGTGATAGCTGGAGAAATCGAGGAAAACGACGACAAAGTCCGATCCGTCTACGGGGGATCAGTTGGGGAAGCGTAAATGTCTGTCTACATTCTTTTCAACATAATTCCGTGCCGACCGGTGGGTAAATGGCGGGAGTAATAAGGAACCACTAGCTAGATGAGGTGACGAGGCATTTAGCGACCTTAACAGGGTGATAGTGGGAGAAATCGAGGAAAACGACGACAAAGTCCGATCCGTCTACGGGGGATCAGCTGAGCAAGCGGCGTGCCGAAACCTGGCCCGGTCGTGTGCGCCGAAGCCTGGTCGCGTTCCGGAGCCCGGCCGCCGGTCGCATGCCGAAGCCCGGCCCGGTCGTGTGCGCCGAAGCCTTGCCGCCGGTCGCGTTCCAAAGCCCAGCCGGGCGCCGGTAACTGCCCGGCGCGGCCCGGCCCGGCGCGGCCCGGCCCGGGGTGGCTGAGGGAGAGAGACGGGAAAGACGGACTCGACGACGGTAGAGATAACTTGTGCATGTAGACGAATAACCGACCGGGCGCGTCGTTTTGCCAACTTTTGGAAACAAATCGAGAAAAACGACTAAGTCCTATCCGTCAACGGGGGATCAGTTCTGCGAATCGAGAAAAACGGCAAAGTTCGACGCGCCGGTCGGTCTTCTCGGGCGTGTGTCCCGCAAGGGGAGTAACTACGACTCTCTCGAGGAAGCCCAATGGCCGTGCCCGTCATTTTGCCAACTTTCGGAAAATCGAGGAAAACGACAAAGTCCGATCCGTCTACGGGGGATCAGTTGGGGAAACGAGAATTTCTGTTTAAACCTGTTTCAACAAAGGTCCGTGCCGTGCCGTGCCGTGCCGACCGGTGGGTAAACGGCGGGAGTAATAAGGAACCACTAATATAAAATCATTAGACGACGAGCGAGGCATTTGGCGACCTTAACAGGGTGATAGTCGGAAAAACTGAGAAAAACGACAAAGTCCCATCCGTCTACGGGGGATCAGTTGGGGAAGCGTAAATGTCTGTCTACATTCTTTTCAACAGAATTCCGTACCGACCGGCGGGTAAACGGCGGGAGTAATAAGGAACCACTAACTAGATGAGGTGACGAGGCATTTGGCGACCTTAACAGGGTGATAGCTGGAGAAATCGCGGAAAACGACGACAAAGTCCGATCCGTCTACGGGGGATCAGTTGGGGAAGCGTAAATGTCTGTCTACATTCTTTTCAACAGAATTCCGTGCCGACCGGTGGGTAAATGGCGGGAGTAATAAGGAACCACTAGCTAGATGAGGTGACGAGGCATTTAGCGACCTTAACAGGGTGATAGTTGGAGAAATCGAGGAAAACGACGACAAAGTCCGATCCGTCTACGGGGGATCAGCTGAGCAAGCGGCGTGCCGAAACCTGGCCCGGTCGTGTGCGCCGAAGCCTGGTCGCGTTCCGGAGCCCGGCCGCCGGTCGCATGCCGAAGCCCGGCCCGGTCGTACGCGCCGAAGCCTTGCCGCCGGTCGCGTTCCAAAGCCCGGCCGGGCGCCGGTAACTGCCCGGCGCGGCCCGGCCCGGCGCGGCTCGGCCCGGGGTGGCTGAGGGAGAGAGACGGGAAAGACGGACTCGACGACGGAAGAGATCACTTGTGCATGTAGACGAATAACCGACCGGGCGCGTCGTTTTGCCAACTTTTGGAAACAAATCGAGAAAAACGACTAAGTCCTATCCGTCAACGGGGGATCAGTTCTGCGAATCGAGAAAAACGGCAAAGTTCGACGCGCCGGTCGGTCTTCTCGGCCGTGTGTCCCGCAAGGGGAGTAACTACGACTCTCTCGAGGAAGCCCAATGGCCGTGCCCGTCATTTTGCCAACTTTCGGAAAATCGAGGAAAACGACAAAGTCCGATCCGTCTACGGGGGATCAGTTGGGGAAACGAGAATTTCTGTTTAAACAAATCGAGAAAAACGACTAAGTCCTATCCGTCAACGGGGGATCAGTTCTGCGAATCGAGAAAAACGGCAAAGTTCGATGCGCCGGTCGGTCTTCTCGGCCGTGTGTCCCGCAAGGGGAGTAACTACGACTCTCTCGAGGAAGCCCAATGGCCGTGCCCGTCATTTTGCCAACTTTCGGAAAATCGAGGAAAACGACAAAGTCCGATCCGTCTACGGGGGATCAGTTGGGGAAACGAGAATTTCTGTTTAAACCTGTTTCAACAAAGGTCCGTGCCGTGCCGTGCCGACCGGTGGGTAAACGGCGGGAGTAATAAGGAACCACTAATATAAAATCATTAGACGACGAGCGAGGCATTTGGCGACCTTAACAGGGTGATAGTCGGAAAAACTGAGAAAAACGACAAAGTCCCATCCGTCTACGGGGGATCAGTTGGGGAAGCGTAAATGTCTGTCTACATTCTTTTCAACAGAATTCCGTACCGACCGGCGGGTAAACGGCGGGAGTAATAAGGAACCACTAACTAGATGAGATGACGAGGCATTTGGCGATCTTAACAGGGTGATAGCTGGAGAAATCGAGGAAAACGACGACAAAGTCCGATCCGTCTACGGGGGATCAGTTGGGGAAGCGTAAATGTCTGTCTACATTCTTTTCAACAGAATTCCGTGCCGACCGGTGGGTAAATGGCGGGAGTAATAAGGAACCACTAGCTAGATGAGGTGACGAGGCATTTAGCGACCTTAACAGGGTGATAGTGGGAGAAATCGAGGAAAACGACGACAAAGTCCGATCCGTCTACGGGGGATCAGCTGAGCAAGCGGCGTGCCGAAACCTGGCCCGGTCGTGTGCGCCGAAGCCTGGTCGCGTTCCGGAGCCCGGCCGCCGGTCGCATGCCGAAGCCCGGCCCGGTCGTGTGCGCCGAAGCCTTGCCGCCGGTCGCGTTCCAAAGCCCAGCCGGGCGCCGGTAACTGCCCGGCGCGGCCCGGCCCGGCGCGGCCCGGCCCGGGGTGGCTGAGGGAGAGAGACGGGAAAGACGGACTCGACGACGGTAGAGATAACTTGTGCATGTAGACGAATAACCGACCGGGCGCGTCGTTTTGCCAACTTTTGGAAACAAATCGAGAAAAACGACTAAGTCCTATCCGTCTACGGGGGATCAGTTCTGCGAATCGAGAAAAACGGCAAAGTTCGACGCGCCGGTCGGTCTTCTCGGGCGTGTGTCCCGCACGGGGAGTAACTACGACTCTCTCGAGGAAGCCCAATGGCCGTGCCCATCATTTTGCCAACTTTCGGAAAATCGAGGAAAACGACAAAGTCCGATCCGTCTACGGGGGATCAGTTGGGGAAACGAGAATTTCTGTTTAAACCTGTTTCAACAAAGTTCCGTGCCGTGCCGTGCCGACCGGTGGGTAAACGGCGGGAGTAATAAGGAACCACTAATATAAAATCATTAGACGACGAGCGAGGCATTTGGCGACCTTAACAGGGTGATAGTCGGAAAACCTGAGAAAAACGACAAAGTCCGATCCGTCTACGGGGGATCAGTTGGGGAAACGAGAATTTCTGTTTAAACCTGTTTCAACAAAGGTCCGTGCCGTGCCGTGCCGACCGGTGGGTAAACGGCGGGAGTAATAAGGAACCAGAATATAAAATCATTAGACGACGAGCGAGGCATTTGGCGACCTTAACAGGGTGATAGTCGGAAAAACTGAGAAAAACGACAAAGTCCCATCCTTCTACGGGGGATCAGTTGGGGAAGCGTAAATGTCTTTCTACATTCTTTTCAACAGAATTCCGTACCGACCGGCGGGTAAACGGCGGGAGTAATAAGGAACCACTAACTAGATGAGGTGACGAGGCATTTGGCGACCTTAACAGGGTGATAGCTGGAGAAATCGAGGAAAACGACGACAAAGTCCGATCCGTCTACGGGGGATCAGTTGGGGAAGCGTAAATGTCTGTCTACATTCTTTTCAACAGAATTCCGCGCCGACCGGTGGGTAAATGGCGGGAGTAATAAGGAACCACTAGCTAGATGAGGTGACGAGGCATTTAGCGACCTTAACAGGGTGATAGTTGGAGAAATCGAGGAAAACGACGACAAAGTCCGATCCGTCTACGGGGGATCAGCTGAGCAAGCGGCGTGCCGAAACCTGGCCCGGTCGTGTGCGCCGAAGCCTGGTCGCGTTCCGGAGCCCGGCCGCCGGTCGCATGCCGAAGCCCGGCCCGGTCGTGTGCGCTGAAGCCTTGCCGCCGGTCGCGTTCCAAAGCCCGGCCGGGCGCCGGTAACTGCCCGGCGCGGCCCGGCCCGGCGCGGCCCGGCCCGGGGTGGCTGAGGGAGAGAGACGGGAAAGACGGACTCGACGACGGTAGAGATAACTTGTGCACGTAGACGAATAACCGACCGGGCGCGTCGTTTTGCCAACTTTTGGAAACAAATCGAGAAAAACGACTAAGTCCTATCCGTCTACGGGGGATCAGTTCTGCGAATCGAGAAAAACGGCAAAGTTCGACGCGCCGGTCGGTCTTCTCGGGCGTGTGTCCCGCACGGGGAGTAACTACGACTCTCTCGAGGAAGCCCAATGGCCGTGCCCGTCATTTTGCCAACTTTCGGAAAATCGAGGAAAACGACAAAGTCCGATCCGTCTACGGGGGATCAGTTGGGGAAACGAGAATTTCTGTTTAAACCTGTTTCAACAAAGGTCCGTGCCGTGCCGTGCCGACCGGTGTGTAAACGGCGGGAGTAATAAGGAACCACTAATATAAAATCATTAGACGACGAGCGAGGCATTTGGCGACCTTAACAGGGTGATAGTCGGAAAAACTGAGAAAAACGACAAAGTCCCATCCGTCTACGGGGGATCAGTTGGGGAAGCGTAAATGTCTGTCTACATTCTTTTCAACAGAATTCCGTGCCGACCGGTGGGTAAATGGCGGGAGTAATAAGGAACCACTAGCTAGATGAGGTGACGAGGCATTTAGCGACCTTAACAGGGTGATAGTTGGAGAAATCGAGGAAAACGACGACAAAGTCCGATCCGTCTACGGGGGATCAGTTGGGGAAGTCTGTTTACATTCTTTTCAACAGAATTCCGTGCCGACCGCTGGGTTAACGGCGGGAGTAATAAGGAACCACTAACTAGATGAGGTGACGAGGCATTTGGCGACCTTATCAGGGTGATAGCTGGAGAAATCGAGGAAAACGACGACGAAGTCCGATCCGCCTACGGGGGATCAGTTGGGGAAGCGTAAATGTCTGTCTACATTCTTTTCAACAGAATTCCGTGCCGACCGGTGGGTAAATGGCGGGAGTAATAAGGAACCACTAGCTAGATGAGGTGACGAGGCATTTAGCGACCTTAACAGGGTGATAGTTGGAGAAATCGAGGAAAACGACGACAAAGTCCGATCCGTCTACGGGGGATCAGCTGAGCAAGCGGCGTGCCGAAACCTGGCCCGGTCGTGTGCGCCGAAGCCTGGTCGCGTTCCGGAGCCCGGCCGCCGGTCGCATGCCGAAGCCCGGCCCGGTCGTGTGCGCCGAAGCCTTGCCGCCGGTCGCGTTCCAAAGCCCGGCCGGGCGCCGGTAACTGCACGGCGCGGCCCGGCCCGGCGCGGCCCGGCCCGGGGTGGCTGAGGGAGAGAGACGGGAAAGACGGACTCGACGACGGTAGAGATAACTTGTGCATGTAGACGAATAACCGACCGGGCGCGTCGTTTTGCCAACTTTTGGAAACAAATCGAGAAAAACGACTAAGTCCTATCCGTCTACGGGGGATCAGTTCTGCGAATCGAGAAAAACGGCAAAGTTCGACGCGCCGGTCGGTCTTCTCGGGCGTGTTTTCCGCACGGGGAGTAACTACGACTCTCTCGAGGAAGCCCAATGGCCGTGCCCATCATTTTGCCAACTTTCGGAAAATCGAGGAAAACGACAAAGTCCGATCCGTCTACGGGGGATCAGTTGGGGAAACGAGAATTTATGTTTAAACCTGTTTCAACAAAGTTCCGAGCCGTGCCGTGCTGACCGGTGGGTAAACGGCGGGAGTAATAAGGAACCACTAATATAAAATCATTAGACGACGAGCGAGGCATTTGGCGACCTTAACAGGGTGATAGTCGGAAAACCTGAGAAAAACGACGAAGTCCCATCCGTCTACGGGGGATCAGTTGGGGAAGCGTAAATGTCTGTCTACATTCTTTTCAACAGAATTCCGCGCCGACCGGTGGGTAAATGGCGGGAGTAATAAGGAACCACTAGCTAGATGAGGTGACGAGGCATTTAGCGACCTTAACAGGGTGATAGTTGGAGAAATCGAGGAAAACGACGACAAAGTCCGATCCGTCTACGGGGGATCAGCTGAGCAAGCGGCGTGCCGAAACCTGGCCCGGTCGTGTGCGCCGAAGCCTGGTCGCGTTCCGGAGCCGGGCCGCCGGTCGCATGCCGAAGCCCGGCCCGGTCGTATGCGCCGAAGCCTTGCCGCCGGTCGCGTTCCAAAGCCCGGCCGGGCGCCGGTAACTGCCCGGCGCGGCCCGGCCCGGCGCGGCTCGGCCCGGGGTGGCTGAGGGAGAGAGACGGGAAAGACGGACTCGACGACGGTAGAGATCACTTGTGCATGTAGACGAATAACCGACCGGGCGCGTCGTTTTGCCAACTTTTGGAAACAAATCGAGAAAAACGACTAAGTCCTATCCGTCAACGGGGGATCAGTTCTGCGAATCGAGAAAAACGGCAAAGTTCGACGCGCCGGTCGGTCTTCTCGGCCGTGTGTCCCGCAAGGGGAGTAACTACGACTCTCTCGAGGAAGCCCAATGGCCGTGCCCGTCATTTTGCCAACTTTCGGAAAATCGAGGAAAACGACAAAGTCCGATCCGTCTACGGGGGATCAGTTGGGGAAACGAGAATTTCTGTTTAAACCTGTTTCAACAAAGGTCCGTGCCGTGCCGTGCCGACCGGTGGGTAAACGGCGGGAGTAATAAGGAACCACTAATATAAAATCATTAGACGACGAGAGAGGCATTTGGCGACCTTAACAGGGTGATAGTCGGAAAAACTGAGAAAAACGACAAAGTCCCATCCGTCTACGGGGGATCAGTTGGGGAAGCGTAAATGTCTGTCTACATTCTTTTCAACAGAATTCCGTACCGACCGGCGGGTAAACGGCGGGAGTAATAAGGAACCACTAACTAGATGAGGTGACGAGGCATTTGGCGACCTTAACAGGGTGATAGCTGGAGAAATCGAGGAAAACGACGACGAAGTCCGATCCGCCTACGGGGGATCAGTTGGGGAAGCGTAAATGTCTGTCTACATTCTTTTCAACATAATTCCGTGCCGACCGGTGGGTAAATGGCGGGAGTAATAAGGAACCACTAGCTAGATGAGGTGACGAGGCATTTAGCGACCTTAACAGGGTGATAGTTGGAGAAATCGAGGAAAACGACGACAAAGTCCGATCCGTCTACGGGGGATCAGCTGAGCAAGCGGCGTGCCGAAACCTGGCCCGGTCGTGTGCGCCGAAGCCTGGTCGCGTTCCGGAGCCCGGCCGCCGGTCGCATGCCGAAGCCCGGCCCGGTCGTATGCGCCGAAGCCTTGCCGCCGGTCGCGTTCCAAAGCCCGGCCGGGCGCCGGTAACTGCCCGGCGCGGCCCGGCCCGGCGCGGCTCGGCCCGGGGTGGCTGAGGGAGAGAGACGGGAAAGACGGACTCGACGACGGAAGAGATCACTTGTGCATGTAGACGAATAACCGACCGGGCGCGTCGTTTTGCCAACTTTTGGAAACAAATCGAGAAAAACGACTAAGTCCTATCCGTCTACGGGGGATCAGTTCTGCGAATCGAGAAAAACGGCAAAGTTCGACGCGCCGGTCGGTCTTCTCGGGCGTGTGTCCCGCACGGGGAGTAACTACGACTCTCTCGAGGAAGCCCAATGGCCGTGCCCGTCATTTTGCCAACTTTCGGAAAATCGAGGAAAACGACAAAGTCCGATCCGTCTACGGGGGATCAGTTGGGGAAACGAGAATTTCTGTTTAAACCTGTTTCAACAAAGGTCCGTGCCGTGCCGTGCCGTGCCGACCGGTGTGTAAACGGCGGGAGTAATAAGGAACCACTAATATAAAATCATTAGACGACGAGCGAGGCATTTGGCGACCTTAACAGGGTGATAGTCGGAAAAACTGAGAAAAACGACAAAAAATCCCATCCGTCTACGGGGGATCAGTTGGGGAAGCGTAAATGTCTGTCTACATTCTTTTCAACATAATTCCGTACCGACCGGCGGGTAAAAGGCGGGAGTAATAAGGAACCACTAACTAGATGAGGTGACGAGGCATTTGGCGACCTTAACAGGGTGATAGCTGGAGAAATCGAAGAAAACGACGACGAAGTCCGATCCGCCTACGGGGGATCAGTTGGGGAAGCGTAAATGTCTGTCTACATTCTTTTCAACAGAATTCCGTGCCGACCGGTGGGTAAATGGCGGAAGTAATAAGGAACCACTAGCTAGATGAGGTGACGAGGCATTTAGCGACCTTAACAGGGTGATAGTTGGAGAAATCGAGGAAAACGACGACAAAGTCCGATCCGTCTACGGGGGATCAGCTGAGCAAGCGGCGTGCCGAAACCTGGCCCGGTCGTGTGCGCCGAAGCCTGGTCGCGTTCCGGAGCCCGGCCGCCGGTCGCATGCCGAAGCCCGGCCCGGTCGTGTGCGCCGAAGCCTTGCCGCCGGTCGCGTTCCAAAGCCCGGCCGGGCGCCGGTAACTGCACGGCGCGGCCCGGCCCGGCGCGGCCCGGCCCGGGGTGGCTGAGGGAGAGAGACGGGAAAGACGGACTCGACGACGGTAGAGATAACTTGTGCATGTAGACGAATAACCGACCGGGCGCGTCGTTTTGCCAACTTTTGGAAACAAATCGAGAAAAACGACTAAGTCCTATCCGTCTACGGGGGATCAGTTCTGCGAATCGAGAAAAACGGCAAAGTTCGACGCGCCGGTCGGTCTTCTCGGGCGTGTTTTCCGCACGGGGAGTAACTACGACTCTCTCGAGGAAGCCCAATGGCCGTGCCCATCATTTTGCCAACTTTCGGAAAATCGAGGAAAACGACAAAGTCCGATCCGTCTACGGGGGATCAGTTGGGGAAACGAGAATTTATGTTTAAACCTGTTTCAACAAAGTTCCGAGCCGTGCCGTGCCGACCGGTGGGTAAACGGCGGGAGTAATAAGGAACCACTAATATAAAATCATTAGACGACGAGCGAGGCATTTGGCGACCTTAACAGGGTGATAGTCGGAAAACCTGAGAAAAACGACGAAGTCCCATCCATCTACGGGGGATCAGTTGG
This sequence comes from Oasisia sp. SBJ-2009, assembly GCA_964017155.1. Lineage (NCBI taxonomy): Eukaryota > Metazoa > Annelida > Polychaeta > Sabellida > Siboglinidae > Oasisia > Oasisia sp. SBJ-2009. The sequence continues at coordinate 906,219 of OZ024863.1, forward strand.
GGAAGCGTAAATGTCTGTCTACATTCTTTTCAACAGAATTCCGCGCCGACCGGTGGGTAAATGGCGGGAGTAATAAGGAACCACTAGCTAGATGAGGTGACGAGGCATTTAGCGACCTTAACAGGGTGATAGTTGGAGAAATCGAGGAAAACGACGACAAAGTCCGATCCGTCTACGGGGGATCAGCTGAGCAAGCGGCGTGCCGAAACCTGGCCCGGTCGTGTGCGCCGAAGCCTGGTCGCGTTCCGGAGCCGGGCCGCCGGTCGCATGCCGAAGCCCGGCCCGGTCGTATGCGCCGAAGCCTTGCCGCCGGTCGCGTTCCAAAGCCCGGCCGGGCGCCGGTAACTGCCCGGCGCGGCCCGGCCCGGCGCGGCTCGGCCCGGGGTGGCTGAGGGAGAGAGACGGGAAAGACGGACTCGACGACGGTAGAGATCACTTGTGCATGTAGACGAATAACCGACCGGGCGCGTCGTTTTGCCAACTTTTGGAAACAAATCGAGAAAAACGACTAAGTCCTATCCGTCAACGGGGGATCAGTTCTGCGAATCGAGAAAAACGGCAAAGTTCGACGCGCCGGTCGGTCTTCTCGGCCGTGTGTCCCGCAAGGGGAGTAACTACGACTCTCTCGAGGAAGCCCAATGGCCGTGCCCGTCATTTTGCCAACTTTCGGAAAATCGAGGAAAACGACAAAGTCCGATCCGTCTACGGGGGATCAGTTGGGGAAACGAGAATTTCTGTTTAAACCTGTTTCAACAAAGGTCCGTGCCGTGCCGTGCCGACCGGTGGGTAAACGGCGGGAGTAATAAGGAACCACTAATATAAAATCATTAGACGACGAGAGAGGCATTTGGCGACCTTAACAGGGTGATAGTCGGAAAAACTGAGAAAAACGACAAAGTCCCATCCGTCTACGGGGGATCAGTTGGGGAAGCGTAAATGTCTGTCTACATTCTTTTCAACAGAATTCCGTACCGACCGGCGGGTAAACGGCGGGAGTAATAAGGAACCACTAACTAGATGATGTGACGAGGCATTTGGCGACCTTAACAGGGTGATAGCTGGAGAAATCGAGGAAAACGACGACGAAGTCCGATCCGCCTACGGGGGATCAGTTGGGGAAGCGTAAATGTCTGTCTACATTCTTTTCAACATAATTCCGTGCCGACCGGTGGGTAAATGGCGGGAGTAATAAGGAACCACTAGCTAGATGAGGTGACGAGGCATTTAGCGACCTTAACAGGGTGATAGTTGGAGAAATCGAGGAAAACGACGACAAAGTCCGATCCGTCTACGGGGGATCAGCTGAGCAAGCGGCGTGCCGAAACCTGGCCCGGTCGTGTGCGCCGAAGCCTGGTCGCGTTCCGGAGCCCGGCCGCCGGTCGCATGCCGAAGCCCGGCCCGGTCGTATGCGCCGAAGCCTTGCCGCCGGTCGCGTTCCAAAGCCCGGCCGGGCGCCGGTAACTGCCCGGCGCGGCCCGGCCCGGCGCGGCTCGGCCCGGGGTGGCTGAGGGAGAGAGACGGGAAAGACGGACTCGACGACGGAAGAGATCACTTGTGCATGTAGACGAATAACCGACCGGGCGCGTCGTTTTGCCAACTTTTGGAAACAAATCGAGAAAAACGATTAAGTCCTATCCGTCAACGGGGGATCAGTTCTGCGAATCGAGAAAAACGGCAAAGTTCGACGCGCCGGTCGGTCTTCTCGGCCGTGTGTCCCGCAAGGGGAGTAACTACGACTCTCTCGAGGAAGCCCAATGGCCGTGCCCGTCATTTTGCCAACTTTCGGAAAATCGAGGAAAACGACAAAGTCCGATCCGTCTACGGGGGATCAGTTGGGGAAACGAGAATTTCTGTTTAAACCTGTTTCAACAAAGTTCCGTGCCGTGCCGTGCCGACCGGTGGGTAAACGGCGGGAGTAATAAGGAACCACTAATATAAAATCATTAGACGACGAGCGAGGCATTTGGCGACCTTAACAGGGTGATAGTCGGAAAACCTGAGAAAAACGACGAAGTCCCATCCGTCTACGGGGGATCAGTTGGGGAAGCGTAAATGTCTGTCTACATTCTTTTCAACAGAATTCCGTGCCGACCGGTGGGTAAATGGCGGGAGTAATAAGGAACCACTAGCTAGATGAGGTGACGAGGCATTTAGCGACCTTAACAGGGTGATAGTTGGAGAAATCGAGGAAAACGACGACAAAGTCCGATCCGTCTACGGGGGATCAGCTGAGCAAGCGGCGTGCCGAAACCTGGCCCGGTCGTGTGCGCCGAAGCCTGGTCGTGTTCCGGAGCCCGGCCGCCGGTCGCATGCCGAAGCCCGGCCCGGTCGTATGCGCCGAAGCCTTGCCGCCGGTCGCGTTCCAAAGCCCGGCCGGGCGCCGGTAACTGCCCGGCGCGGCCCGGCCCGGCGCGGCTCGGCCCGGGGTGGCTGAGGGAGAGAGACGGGAAAGACGGACTCGACGACGGTAGAGATCACTTGTGCATGTAGACGAATAACCGACCGGGCGCGTCGTTTTGCCAACTTTTGGAAACAAATCGAGAAAAACGACTAAGTCCTATCCGTCAACGGGGGATCAGTTCTGCGAATCGAGAAAAACGGCAAAGTTCGACGCGCCGGTCGGTCTTCTCGGCCGTGTGTCCCGCAAGGGGAGTAACTACGACTCTCTCGAGGAAGCCCAATGGCCGTGCCCGTCATTTTGCCAACTTTCGGAAAATCGAGGAAAACGACAAAGTCCGATCCGTCTACGGGGGATCAGTTGGGGAAACGAGAATTTCTGTTTAAACCTGTTTCAACAAAGGTCCGTGCCGTGCCGTGCCGACCGGTGGGTAAACGGCGGGAGTAATAAGGAACCACTAATATAAAATCATTAGACGACGAGCGAGGCATTTGGCGACCTTAACAGGGTGATAGTCGGAAAAACTGAGAAAAACGACAAAGTCCCATCCGTCTACGGGGGATCAGTTGGGGAAGCGTAAATGTCTGTCTACATTCTTTTCAACAGAATTCCGTACCGACCGGCGGGTAAACGGCGGGAGTAATAAGGAACCACTAACTAGATGAGGTGACGAGGCATTTGGCGACCTTAACAGGGTGATAGCTGGAGAAATCGAGGAAAACGACGACAAAGTCCGATCCGTCTACGGGGGATCAGTTGGGGAAGCGTAAATGTCTGTCTACATTCTTTTCAACAGAATTCCGTGCCGACCGGTTGGTAAATGGCGGGAGTAATAAGGAACCACTAGCTAGATGAGGTGACGAGGCATTTAGCGACCTTAACAGGGTGATAGTTGGAGAAATCGAGGAAAACGACGACAAAGTCCGATCCGTCTACGGGGGATCAGCTGAGCAAGCGGCGTGCCGAAACCTGGCCCGGTCGTGTGCGCCGAAGCCTGGTCGCGTTCCGGAGCCCGGCCGCCGGTCGCATGCCGAAGCCCGGCCCGGTCGTATGCGCCGAAGCCTTGCCGCCGGTCGCGTTCCAAAGCCCGGCCGGGCGCCGGTAACTGCCCGGCGCGGCCCGGCCCGGCGCGGCTCGGCCCGGGGTGGCTGAGGGAGAGAGACGGGAAAGACGGACTCGACGACGGTAGAGATCACTTGTGCATGTAGACGAATAACCGACCGGGCGCGTCGTTTTGCCAACTTTTGGAAACAAATCGAGAAAAACGACTAAGTCCTATCCGTCAACGGGGGATCAGTTCTGCGAATCGAGAAAAACGGCAAAGTTCGACGCGCCGGTCGGTCTTCTCGGCCGTGTGTCCCGCAAGGGGAGTAACTACGACTCTCTCGAGGAAGCCCAATGGCCGTGCCCGTCATTTTGCCAACTTTCGGAAAATCGAGGAAAACGACAAAGTCCGATCCGTCTACGGGGGATCAGTTGGGGAAACGAGAATTTCTGTTTAAACCTGTTTCAACAAAGGTCCGTGCCGTGCCGTGCCGACCGGTGGGTAAACGGCGGGAGTAATAAGGAACCACTAATATAAAATCATTAGACGACGAGCGAGGCATTTGGCGACCTTAACAGGGTGATAGTCGGAAAAACTGAGAAAAACGACAAAGTCCCATCCGTCTACGGGGGATCAGTTGGGGAAGCGTAAATGTCTGTCTACATTCTTTTCAACAGAATTCCGTACCGACCGGCGGGTAAACGGCGGGAGTAATAAGGAACCACTAACTAGATGAGGTGACGAGGCATTTGGCGACCTTAACAGGGTGATAGCTGGAGAAATCGAGGAAAACGACGACGAAGTCCGATCCGCCTACGGGGGATCAGTTGGGGAAGCGTAAATGTCTGTCTACATTCTTTTCAACAGAATTCCGTGCCGACCGGTGGGTAAATGGCGGGAGTAATAAGGAACCACTAGCTAGATGAGGTGACGAGGCATTTAGCGACCTTAACAGGGTGATAGTTGGAGAAATCGAGGAAAACGACGACAAAGTCCGATCCGTCTACGGGGGATCAGCTGAGCAAGCGGCGTGCCGAAACCTGGCCCGGTCGTGTGCGCCGAAGCCTGGTCGCGTTCCGGAGCCCGGCCGCCGGTCGCATGCCGAAGCCCGGCCCGGTCGTGTGCGCCGAAGCCTTGCCGCCGGTCGCGTTCCAAAGCCCGGCCGGGCGCCGGTAACTGCCCGGCGCGGCCCGGCCCGGCGCGGCCCGGCCCGGCCCGGGGTGGCTGAGGGAGAGAGACGGGAAAGACGGACTCGACGACGGTAGAGATAACTTGTGCACGTAGACGAATAACCGACCGGGCGCGTCGTTTTGCCAACTTTTGGAAACAAATCGAGAAAAACGACTAAGTCCTATCCGTCTACGGGGGATCAGTTCTGCGAATCGAGAAAAACGGCAAAGTTCGACGCGCCGGTCGGTCTTCTCGGGCGTGTGTCCCGCACGGGGAGTAACTGCGACTCTCTCGAGGAAGCCCAATGGCCGTGCCCGTCATTTTGCCAACTTTCGGAAAATCGAGGAAAACGACAAAGTCCGATCCGTCTACGGGGGATCAGTTGGGGAAACGAGAATTTCTCTTTAAACCTGTTTCAACAAAGGTCCGTGCCGTGCCGTGCCGACCGGTGGGTAAACGGCGGGAGTAATAAGGAACCACTAATATAAAATCATTAGACGACGAGCGAGGCATTTGGCGACCTTAACAGGGTGATAGTCGGAAAAACTGAGAAAAACGACAAAGTCCCATCCGTCTACGGGGGATCAGTTGGGGAAGCGTAAATGTCTGTCTACATTCTTTTCAACATAATTCCGTACCGACCGGCGCGTAAACGGCGGGAGTAATAAGGAACCACTAACTAGATGAGGTGACGAGGCATTTGGCGACCTTAACAGGGTGATAGCTGGAGAAATCGAGGAAAACGACGACGAAGTCCGATCCGCCTACGGGGGATCAGTTGGGGAAGCGTAAATGTCTGTCTACATTCTTTTCAACAGAATTCCGTGCCGACCGGTGGTAAATGGCGGGAGTAATAAGGAACCACTAGCTAGATGAGGTGACGAGGCATTTAGCGACCTTAACAGGGTGATAGTTGGAGAAATCGAGGAAAACGACGACAAAGTCCGATCCGTCTACGGGGGATCAGCTGAGCAAGCGGCGTGCCGAAACCTGGCCCGGTCGTGTGCGCCGAAGCCTGGTCGCGTTCCGGAGCCCGGCCGCCGGTCGCATGCCGAAGCCCGGCCCGGTCGTGTGCGCCGAAGCCTTGCCGCCGGTCGCGTTCCAAAGCCCGGCCGGGCGCCGGTAACTGCACGGCGCGGCCCGGCCCGGCGCGGCTCGGCCCGGGGTGGCTGAGGGAGAGAGACGGGAAAGACGGACTCGACGACGGTAGAGATCACTTGTGCATGTAGACGAATAACCGACCGGGCGCGTCGTTTTGCCAACTTTTGGAAACAAATCGAGAAAAACGACTAAGTCCTATCCGTCTACGGGGGATCAGTTCTGCGAATCGAGAAAAACGGCAAAGTTCGACGCGCCGGTCGGTCTTCTCGGGCGTGTGTCCCGCACGGGGAGTAACTGCGACTCTCTCGAGGAAGCCCAATGGCCGTGCCCGTCATTTTGCCAACTTTCGGAAAATCGAGGAAAACGACAAAGTCCGATCCGTCTACGGGGGATCAGTTGGGGAAACGAGAATTTCTGTTTAAACCTGTTTCAACAAAGGTCCGTGCCGTGCCGTGCCGACCGGTGGGTAAACGGCGGGAGTAATAAGGAACCACTAATATCAAATCATTAGACGACGAGCGAGGCATTTGGCGACCTTAACAGGGTGATAGTCGGAAAAACTGAGAAAAACGACAAAGTCCCATCCGTCTACGGGGGATCAGTTGGGGAAGCGTAAATGTCTGTCTGCATTCTTTTCAACATAATTCCGTACCGACCGGCGGGTAAAGGGCGGGAGTAATAAGGAACCACTAACTAGATGAGGTGACGAGGCATTTGGCGACCTTAACAGGGTGATAGCTGGAGAAATCGAGGAAAACGACGACGAAGTCCGATCCGCCTACGGGGGATCAGTTGGGGAAGCGTAAATGTCTGTCTACATTCTTTTCAACAGAATTCCGTACCGACCGGCGGGTAAACGGCGGGAGTAATAAGGAACCACTAACTAGATGAGGTGACGAGGCATTTGGCGACCTTAACAGGGTGATAGCTGGAGAAATCGAGGAAAACGACGACAAAGTCCGATCCGTCTACGGGGGATCAGTTGGGGAAGCGTAAATGTCTGTCTACATTCTTTTCAACAGAATTCCGTGCCGACCGGTGGGTAAATGGCGGGAGTAATAAGGAACCACTAGCTAGATGAGGTGACGAGGCATTTAGCGACCTTAACAGGGTGATAGTTGGAGAAATCGAGGAAAACGACGACAAAGTCCGATCCGTCTACGGGGGATCAGCTGAGCAAGCGGCGTGCCGAAACCTGGCCCGGTCGTGTGCGCCGAAGCCTGGTCGCGTTCCGGAGCCCGGCCGCCGGTCGCATGCCGAAGCCCGGCCCGGTCGTGTGCGCCGAAGCCTTGCCGCCGGTCGCGTTCCAAAGCCCGGCCGGGCGCCGGTAACTGCACGGCGCGGCCCGGCCCGGCGCGGCCCGGCCCGGGGTGGCTGAGGGAGAGAGACGGGAAAGACGGACTCGACGACGGTAGAGATAACTTGTGCACGTAGACGAATAACCGACCGGTCGCGTCGTTTTGCCAACTTTTGGAAACAAATCGAGAAAAACGACTAAGTCCTATCCGTCTACGGGGGATCAGTTCTGCGAATCGAGAAAAACGGCAAAGTTCGACGCGCCGGTCGGTCTTCTCGGGCGTGTGTCCCGCACGGGGAGTAACTGCGACTCTCTCGAGGAAGCCCAATGGCCGTGCCCGTCATTTTGCCAACTTTCGGAAAATCGAGGAAAACGACAAAGTCCGATCCGTCTACGGGGGATCAGTTGGGGAAACGAGAATTTCTGTTTAAACCTGTTTCAACAAAGGTCCGTGCCGTGCCGTGCCGACCGGTGGGTAAACGGCGGGAGTAATAAGGAACCACTAATATAAAATCATTAGACGACGAGCGAGGCATTTGGCGACCTTAACAGGGTGATAGTCGGAAAAACTGAGAAAAACGACAAAGTCCCATCCGTCTACGGGGGATCAGTTGGGGAAGCGTAAATGTCTGTCTACATTCTTTTCAACAGAATTCCGTACCGACCGGCGGGTAAACGGCGGGAGTAATAAGGAACCACTAACTAGATGAGGTGACGAGGCATTTGGCGACCTTAACAGGGTGATAGCTGGAGAAATCGAGGAAAACGACGACAAAGTCCGATCCGTCTACGGGGGATCAGTTGGGGAAGCGTAAATGTCTGTCTACATTCTTTTCAACAGAATTCCGTGCCGACCGGTTGGTAAATGGCGGGAGTAATAAGGAACCACTAGCTAGATGAGGTGACGAGGCATTTAGCGACCTTAACAGGGTGATAGTTGGAGAAATCGAGGAAAACGACGACAAAGTCCGATCCGTCTACGGGGGATCAGCTGAGCAAGCGGCGTGCCGAAACCTGGCCCGGTCGTGTGCGCCGAAGCCTGGTCGCGTTCCGGAGCCCGGCCGCCGGTCGCATGCCGAAGCCCGGCCCGGTCGTATGCGCCGAAGCCTTGCCGCCGGTCGCGTTCCAAAGCCCGGCCGGGCGCCGGTAACTGCCCGGCGCGGCCCGGCCCGGCGCGGCTCGGCCCGGGGTGGCTGAGGGAGAGAGACGGGAAAGACGGACTCGACGACGGTAGAGATCACTTGTGCATGTAGACGAATAACCGACCGGGCGCGTCGTTTTGCCAACTTTTGGAAACAAATCGAGAAAAACGACTAAGTCCTATCCGTCAACGGGGGATCAGTTCTGCGAATCGAGAAAAACGGCAAAGTTCGACGCGCCGGTCGGTCTTCTCGGCCGTGTGTCCCGCAAGGGGAGTAACTACGACTCTCTCGAGGAAGCCCAATGGCCGTGCCCGTCATTTTGCCAACTTTCGGAAAATCGAGGAAAACGACAAAGTCCGATCCGTCTACGGGGGATCAGTTGGGGAAACGAGAATTTCTGTTTAAACCTGTTTCAACAAAGGTCCGTGCCGTGCCGTGCCGACCGGTGGGTAAACGGCGGGAGTAATAAGGAACCACTAATATAAAATCATTAGACGACGAGCGAGGCATTTGGCGACCTTAACAGGGTGATAGTCGGAAAAACTGAGAAAAACGACAAAGTCCCATCCGTCTACGGGGGATCAGTTGGGGAAGCGTAAATGTCTGTCTACATTCTTTTCAACAGAATTCCGTACCGACCGGCGGGTAAACGGCGGGAGTAATAAGGAACCACTAACTAGATGAGGTGACGAGGCATTTGGCGACCTTAACAGGGTGATAGCTGGAGAAATCGAGGAAAACGACGACGAAGTCCGATCCGCCTACGGGGGATCAGTTGGGGAAGCGTAAATGTCTGTCTACATTCTTTTCAACAGAATTCCGTGCCGACCGGTGGGTAAATGGCGGGAGTAATAAGGAACCACTAGCTAGATGAGGTGACGAGGCATTTAGCGACCTTAACAGGGTGATAGTTGGAGAAATCGAGGAAAACGACGACAAAGTCCGATCCGTCTACGGGGGATCAGCTGAGCAAGCGGCGTGCCGAAACCTGGCCCGGTCGTGTGCGCCGAAGCCTGGTCGCGTTCCGGAGCCCGGCCGCCGGTCGCATGCCGAAGCCCGGCCCGGTCGTGTGCGCCGAAGCCTTGCCGCCGGTCGCGTTCCAAAGCCCGGCCGGGCGCCGGTAACTGCCCGGCGCGGCCCGGCCCGGCGCGGCCCGGCCCGGCCCGGGGTGGCTGAGGGAGAGAGACGGGAAAGACGGACTCGACGACGGTAGAGATAACTTGTGCACGTAGACGAATAACCGACCGGGCGCGTCGTTTTGCCAACTTTTGGAAACAAATCGAGAAAAACGACTAAGTCCTATCCGTCTACGGGGGATCAGTTCTGCGAATCGAGAAAAACGGCAAAGTTCGACGCGCCGGTCGGTCTTCTCGGGCGTGTGTCCCGCACGGGGAGTAACTGCGACTCTCTCGAGGAAGCCCAATGGCCGTGCCCGTCATTTTGCCAACTTTCGGAAAATCGAGGAAAACGACAAAGTCCGATCCGTCTACGGGGGATCAGTTGGGGAAACGAGAATTTCTCTTTAAACCTGTTTCAACAAAGGTCCGTGCCGTGCCGTGCCGACCGGTGGGTAAACGGCGGGAGTAATAAGGAACCACTAATATAAAATCATTAGACGACGAGCGAGGCATTTGGCGACCTTAACAGGGTGATAGTCGGAAAAACTGAGAAAAACGACAAAGTCCCATCCGTCTACGGGGGATCAGTTGGGGAAGCGTAAATGTCTGTCTACATTCTTTTCAACATAATTCCGTACCGACCGGCGCGTAAACGGCGGGAGTAATAAGGAACCACTAACTAGATGAGGTGACGAGGCATTTGGCGACCTTAACAGGGTGATAGCTGGAGAAATCGAGGAAAACGACGACGAAGTCCGATCCGCCTACGGGGGATCAGTTGGGGAAGCGTAAATGTCTGTCTACATTCTTTTCAACAGAATTCCGTGCCGACCGGTGGTAAATGGCGGGAGTAATAAGGAACCACTAGCTAGATGAGGTGACGAGGCATTTAGCGACCTTAACAGGGTGATAGTTGGAGAAATCGAGGAAAACGACGACAAAGTCCGATCCGTCTACGGGGGATCAGCTGAGCAAGCGGCGTGCCGAAACCTGGCCCGGTCGTGTGCGCCGAAGCCTGGTCGCGTTCCGGAGCCCGGCCGCCGGTCGCATGCCGAAGCCCGGCCCGGTCGTGTGCGCCGAAGCCTTGCCGCCGGTCGCGTTCCAAAGCCCGGCCGGGCGCCGGTAACTGCACGGCGCGGCCCGGCCCGGCGCGGCTCGGCCCGGGGTGGCTGAGGGAGAGAGACGGGAAAGACGGACTCGACGACGGTAGAGATCACTTGTGCATGTAGACGAATAACCGACCGGGCGCGTCGTTTTGCCAACTTTTGGAAACAAATCGAGAAAAACGACTAAGTCCTATCCGTCTACGGGGGATCAGTTCTGCGAATCGAGAAAAACGGCAAAGTTCGACGCGCCGGTCGGTCTTCTCGGGCGTGTGTCCCGCACGGGGAGTAACTGCGACTCTCTCGAGGAAGCCCAATGGCCGTGCCCGTCATTTTGCCAACTTTCGGAAAATCGAGGAAAACGACAAAGTCCGATCCGTCTACGGGGGATCAGTTGGGGAAACGAGAATTTCTGTTTAAACCTGTTTCAACAAAGGTCCGTGCCGTGCCGTGCCGACCGGTGGGTAAACGGCGGGAGTAATAAGGAACCACTAATATCAAATCATTAGACGACGAGCGAGGCATTTGGCGACCTTAACAGGGTGATAGTCGGAAAAACTGAGAAAAACGACAAAGTCCCATCCGTCTACGGGGGATCAGTTGGGGAAGCGTAAATGTCTGTCTGCATTCTTTTCAACATAATTCCGTACCGACCGGCGGGTAAAGGGCGGGAGTAATAAGGAACCACTAACTAGATGAGGTGACGAGGCATTTGGCGACCTTAACAGGGTGATAGCTGGAGAAATCGAGGAAAACGACGACGAAGTCCGATCCGCCTACGGGGGATCAGTTGGGGAAGCGTAAATGTCTGTCTACATTCTTTTCAACAGAATTCCGTACCGACCGGCGGGTAAACGGCGGGAGTAATAAGGAACCACTAACTAGATGAGGTGACGAGGCATTTGGCGACCTTAACAGGGTGATAGCTGGAGAAATCGAGGAAAACGACGACAAAGTCCGATCCGTCTACGGGGGATCAGTTGGGGAAGCGTAAATGTCTGTCTACATTCTTTTCAACAGAATTCCGTGCCGACCGGTGGGTAAATGGCGGGAGTAATAAGGAACCACTAGCTAGATGAGGTGACGAGGCATTTAGCGACCTTAACAGGGTGATAGTTGGAGAAATCGAGGAAAACGACGACAAAGTCCGATCCGTCTACGGGGGATCAGCTGAGCAAGCGGCGTGCCGAAACCTGGCCCGGTCGTGTGCGCCGAAGCCTGGTCGCGTTCCGGAGCCCGGCCGCCGGTCGCATGCCGAAGCCCGGCCCGGTCGTGTGCGCCGAAGCCTTGCCGCCGGTCGCGTTCCAAAGCCCGGCCGGGCGCCGGTAACTGCACGGCGCGGCCCGGCCCGGCGCGGCCCGGCCCGGGGTGGCTGAGGGAGAGAGACGGGAAAGACGGACTCGACGACGGTAGAGATAACTTGTGCACGTAGACGAATAACCGACCGGTCGCGTCGTTTTGCCAACTTTTGGAAACAAATCGAGAAAAACGACTAAGTCCTATCCGTCTACGGGGGATCAGTTCTGCGAATCGAGAAAAACGGCAAAGTTCGACGCGCCGGTCGGTCTTCTCGGGCGTGTGTCCCGCACGGGGAGTAACTGCGACTCTCTCGAGGAAGCCCAATGGCCGTGCCCGTCATTTTGCCAACTTTCGGAAAATCGAGGAAAACGACAAAGTCCGATCCGTCTACGGGGGATCAGTTGGGGAAACGAGAATTTCTGTTTAAACCTGTTTCAACAAAGGTCCGTGCCGTGCCGTGCCGACCGGTGGGTAAACGGCGGGAGTAATAAGGAACCACTAATATAAAATCATTAGACGACGAGCGAGGCATTTGGCGACCTTAACAGGGTGATAGTCGGAAAAACTGAGAAAAACGACAAAGTCCCATCCGTCTACGGGGGATCAGTTGGGGAAGCGTAAATGTCTGTCTACATTCTTTTCAACAGAATTCCGTACCGACCGGCGGGTAAACGGCGGGAGTAATAAGGAACCACTAACTAGATGAGGTGACGAGGCATTTGGCGACCTTAACAGGGTGATAGCTGGAGAAATCGAGGAAAACGACGACAAAGTCCGATCCGTCTACGGGGGATCAGTTGGGGAAGCGTAAATGTCTGTCTACATTCTTTTCAACAGAATTCCGTGCCGACCGGTGGGTAAATGGCGGGAGTAATAAGGAACCACTAGCTAGATGAGGTGACGAGGCATTTAGCGACCTTAACAGGGTGATAGTTGGAGAAATCGAGGAAAACGACGACAAAGTCCGATCCGTCTACGGGGGATCAGCTGAGCAAGCGGCGTGCCGAAACCTGGCCCGGTCGTGTGCGCCGAAGCCTGGTCGCGTTCCGGAGCCCGGCCGCCGGTCGCATGCCGAAGCCCGGCCCGGTCGTGTGCGCCGAAGCCTTGCCGCCGGTCGCGTTCCAAAGCCCGGCCGGGCGCCGGTAACTGCACGGCGCGGCCCGGCCCGGCGCGGCCCGGCCCGGGGTGGCTGAGGGAGAGAGACGGGAAAGACGGACTCGACGACGGTAGAGATAACTTGTGCATGTAGACGAATAACCGACCGGGCGCGTCGTTTTGCCAACTTTTGGAAACAAATCGAGAAAAACGACTAAGTCCTATCCGTCTACGGGGGATCAGTTCTGCGAATCGAGAAAAACGGCAAAGTTCGACGCGCCGGTCGGTCTTCTCGGGCGTGTTTCCCGCACGGGGAGTAACTACGACTCTCTCGAGGAAGCCCAATGGCCGTGCCCATCATTTTGCCAACTTTCGGAAAATCGAGGAAAACGACAAAGTCCGATCCGTCTACGGGGGATCAGTTGGGGAAACGAGAATTTCTGTTTAAACCTGTTTCAACAAAGTTCCGTGCCGTGCCGTGCCGACCGGTGGGTAAACGGCGGGAGTAATAAGGAACCACTAATATAAAATCATTAGACGACGAGCGAGGCATTTGGCGACCTTAACAGGGTGATAGTCGGAAAACCTGAGAAAAACGACGAAGTCCCATCCGTCTACGGGGGATCAGTTGGGGAAGCGTAAATGTCTGTCTACATTCTTTTCAACAGAATTCCGTGCCGACCGGTTGGTAAATGGCGGGAGTAATAAGGAACCACTAGCTAGATGAGGTGACGAGGCATTTAGCGACCTTAACAGGGTGATAGTTGGAGAAATCGAGGAAAACGACGACAAAGTCCGATCCGTCTACGGGGGATCAGCTGAGCAAGCGGCGTGCCGAAACCTGGCCCGGTCGTGTGCGCCGAAGCCTGGTCGCGTTCCGGAGCCCGGCCGCCGGTCGCATGCCGAAGCCCGGCCCGGTCGTATGCGCCGAAGCCTTGCCGCCGGTCGCGTTCCAAAGCCCGGCCGGGCGCCGGTAACTGCCCGGCGCGGCCCGGCCCGGCGCGGCTCGGCCCGGGGTGGCTGAGGGAGAGAGACGGGAAAGACGGACTCGACGACGGTAGAGATCACTTGTGCATGTAGACGAATAACCGACCGGGCGCGTCGTTTTGCCAACTTTTGGAAACAAATCGAGAAAAACGACTAAGTCCTATCCGTCAACGGGGGATCAGTTCTGCGAATCGAGAAAAACGGCAAAGTTCGACGCGCCGGTCGGTCTTCTCGGCCGTGTGTCCCGCAAGGGGAGTAACTACGACTCTCTCGAGGAAGCCCAATGGCCGTGCCCGTCATTTTGCCAACTTTCGGAAAATCGAGGAAAACGACAAAGTCCGATCCGTCTACGGGGGATCAGTTGGGGAAACGAGAATTTCTGTTTAAACCTGTTTCAACAAAGGTCCGTGCCGTGCCGTGCCGACCGGTGGGTAAACGGCGGGAGTAATAAGGAACCACTAATATAAAATCATTAGACGACGAGCGAGGCATTTGGCGACCTTAACAGGGTGATAGTCGGAAAAACTGAGAAAAACGACAAAGTCCCATCCGTCTACGGGGGATCAGTTGGGGAAGCGTAAATGTCTGTCTACATTCTTTTCAACAGAATTCCGTACCGACCGGCGGGTAAACGGCGGGAGTAATAAGGAACCACTAACTAGATGAGGTGACGAGGCATTTGGCGACCTTAACAGGGTGATAGCTGGAGAAATCGAGGAAAACGACGACGAAGTCCGATCCGCCTACGGGGGATCAGTTGGGGAAGCGTAAATGTCTGTCTACATTCTTTTCAACAGAATTCCGTGCCGACCGGTGGGTAAATGGCGGGAGTAATAAGGAACCACTAGCTAGATGAGGTGACGAGGCATTTAGCGACCTTAACAGGGTGATAGTTGGAGAAATCGAGGAAAACGACGACAAAGTCCGATCCGTCTACGGGGGATCAGCTGAGCAAGCGGCGTGCCGAAACCTGGCCCGGTCGTGTGCGCCGAAGCCTGGTCGCGTTCCGGAGCCCGGCCGCCGGTCGCATGCCGAAGCCCGGCCCGGTCGTGTGCGCCGAAGCCTTGCCGCCGGTCGCGTTCCAAAGCCCGGCCGGGCGCCGGTAACTGCCCGGCGCGGCCCGGCCCGGCGCGGCCCGGCCCGGCCCGGGGTGGCTGAGGGAGAGAGACGGGAAAGACGGACTCGACGACGGTAGAGATAACTTGTGCACGTAGACGAATAACCGACCGGGCGCGTCGTTTTGCCAACTTTTGGAAACAAATCGAGAAAAACGACTAAGTCCTATCCGTCTACGGGGGATCAGTTCTGCGAATCGAGAAAAACGGCAAAGTTCGACGCGCCGGTCGGTCTTCTCGGGCGTGTGTCCCGCACGGGGAGTAACTGCGACTCTCTCGAGGAAGCCCAATGGCCGTGCCCGTCATTTTGCCAACTTTCGGAAAATCGAGGAAAACGACAAAGTCCGATCCGTCTACGGGGGATCAGTTGGGGAAACGAGAATTTCTCTTTAAACCTGTTTCAACAAAGGTCCGTGCCGTGCCGTGCCGACCGGTGGGTAAACGGCGGGAGTAATAAGGAACCACTAATATAAAATCATTAGACGACGAGCGAGGCATTTGGCGACCTTAACAGGGTGATAGTCGGAAAAACTGAGAAAAACGACAAAGTCCCATCCGTCTACGGGGGATCAGTTGGGGAAGCGTAAATGTCTGTCTACATTCTTTTCAACATAATTCCGTACCGACCGGCGCGTAAACGGCGGGAGTAATAAGGAACCACTAACTAGATGAGGTGACGAGGCATTTGGCGACCTTAACAGGGTGATAGCTGGAGAAATCGAGGAAAACGACGACGAAGTCCGATCCGCCTACGGGGGATCAGTTGGGGAAGCGTAAATGTCTGTCTACATTCTTTTCAACAGAATTCCGTGCCGACCGGTGGTAAATGGCGGGAGTAATAAGGAACCACTAGCTAGATGAGGTGACGAGGCATTTAGCGACCTTAACAGGGTGATAGTTGGAGAAATCGAGGAAAACGACGACAAAGTCCGATCCGTCTACGGGGGATCAGCTGAGCAAGCGGCGTGCCGAAACCTGGCCCGGTCGTGTGCGCCGAAGCCTGGTCGCGTTCCGGAGCCCGGCCGCCGGTCGCATGCCGAAGCCCGGCCCGGTCGTGTGCGCCGAAGCCTTGCCGCCGGTCGCGTTCCAAAGCCCGGCCGGGCGCCGGTAACTGCACGGCGCGGCCCGGCCCGGCGCGGCTCGGCCCGGGGTGGCTGAGGGAGAGAGACGGGAAAGACGGACTCGACGACGGTAGAGATCACTTGTGCATGTAGACGAATAACCGACCGGGCGCGTCGTTTTGCCAACTTTTGGAAACAAATCGAGAAAAACGACTAAGTCCTATCCGTCTACGGGGGATCAGTTCTGCGAATCGAGAAAAACGGCAAAGTTCGACGCGCCGGTCGGTCTTCTCGGGCGTGTGTCCCGCACGGGGAGTAACTGCGACTCTCTCGAGGAAGCCCAATGGCCGTGCCCGTCATTTTGCCAACTTTCGGAAAATCGAGGAAAACGACAAAGTCCGATCCGTCTACGGGGGATCAGTTGGGGAAACGAGAATTTCTGTTTAAACCTGTTTCAACAAAGGTCCGTGCCGTGCCGTGCCGACCGGTGGGTAAACGGCGGGAGTAATAAGGAACCACTAATATAAAATCATTAGACGACGAGCGAGGCATTTGGCGACCTTAACAGGGTGATAGTCGGAAAAACTGAGAAAAACGACAAAGTCCCATCCGTCTACGGGGGATCAGTTGGGGAAGCGTAAATGTCTGTCTGCATTCTTTTCAACATAATTCCGTACCGACCGGCGGGTAAAGGGCGGGAGTAATAAGGAACCACTAACTAGATGAGGTGACGAGGCATTTGGCGACCTTAACAGGGTGATAGCTGGAGAAATCGAGGAAAACGACGACGAAGTCCGATCCGCCTACGGGGGATCAGTTGGGGAAGCGTAAATGTCTGTCTACATTCTTTTCAACAGAATTCCGTACCGACCGGCGGGTAAACGGCGGGAGTAATAAGGAACCACTAACTAGATGAGGTGACGAGGCATTTGGCGACCTTAACAGGGTGATAGCTGGAGAAATCGAGGAAAACGACGACAAAGTCCGATCCGTCTACGGGGGATCAGTTGGGGAAGCGTAAATGTCTGTCTACATTCTTTTCAACAGAATTCCGTGCCGACCGGTGGGTAAATGGCGGGAGTAATAAGGAACCACTAGCTAGATGAGGTGACGAGGCATTTAGCGACCTTAACAGGGTGATAGTTGGAGAAATCGAGGAAAACGACGACAAAGTCCGATCCGTCTACGGGGGATCAGCTGAGCAAGCGGCGTGCCGAAACCTGGCCCGGTCGTGTGCGCCGAAGCCTGGTCGCGTTCCGGAGCCCGGCCGCCGGTCGCATGCCGAAGCCCGGCCCGGTCGTGTGCGCCGAAGCCTTGCCGCCGGTCGCGTTCCAAAGCCCGGCCGGGCGCCGGTAACTGCACGGCGCGGCCCGGCCCGGCGCGGCCCGGCCCGGGGTGGCTGAGGGAGAGAGACGGGAAAGACGGACTCGACGACGGTAGAGATAACTTGTGCACGTAGACGAATAACCGACCGGTCGCGTCGTTTTGCCAACTTTTGGAAACAAATCGAGAAAAACGACTAAGTCCTATCCGTCTACGGGGGATCAGTTCTGCGAATCGAGAAAAACGGCAAAGTTCGACGCGCCGGTCGGTCTTCTCGGGCGTGTGTCCCGCACGGGGAGTAACTGCGACTCTCTCGAGGAAGCCCAATGGCCGTGCCCGTCATTTTGCCAACTTTCGGAAAATCGAGGAAAACGACAAAGTCCGATCCGTCTACGGGGGATCAGTTGGGGAAACGAGAATTTCTGTTTAAACCTGTTTCAACAAAGGTCCGTGCCGTGCCGTGCCGACCGGTGGGTAAACGGCGGGAGTAATAAGGAACCACTAATATAAAATCATTAGACGACGAGCGAGGCATTTGGCGACCTTAACAGGGTGATAGTCGGAAAAACTGAGAAAAACGACAAAGTCCCATCCGTCTACGGGGGATCAGTTGGGGAAGCGTAAATGTCTGTCTACATTCTTTTCAACATAATTCCGTACCGACCGGCGGGTAAACGGCGGGAGTAATAAGGAACCACTAACTAGATGAGGTGACGAGGCATTTGGCGACCTTAACAGGGTGATAGCTGGAGAAATCGAGGAAAACGACGACGAAGTCCGATCCGCCTACGGGGGATCAGTTGGGGAAGCGTAAATGTCTGTCTACATTCTTTTCAACAGAATTCCGTGCCGACCGGTGGTAAATGGCGGGAGTAATAAGGAACCACTAGCTAGATGAGGTGACGAGGCATTTAGCGACCTTAACAGGGTGATAGTTGGAGAAATCGAGGAAAACGACGACAAAGTCCGATCCGTCTACGGGGGATCAGCTGAGCAAGCGGCGTGCCGAAACCTGGCCCGGTCGTGTGCGCCGAAGCCTGGTCGCGTTCCGGAGCCCGGCCGCCGGTCGCATGCCGAAGCCCGGCCCGGTCGTGTGCGCCGAAGCCTTGCCGCCGGTCGCGTTCCAAAGCCCGGCCGGGCGCCGGTAACTGCACGGCGCGGCCCGGCCCGGCGCGGCTCGGCCCGGGGTGGCTGAGGGAGAGAGACGGGAAAGACGGACTCGACGACGGTAGAGATCACTTGTGCATGTAGACGAATAACCGACCGGGCGCGTCGTTTTGCCAACTTTTGGAAACAAATCGAGAAAAACGACTAAGTCCTATCCGTCTACGGGGGATCAGTTCTGCGAATCGAGAAAAACGGCAAAGTTCGACGCGCCGGTCGGTCTTCTCGGGCGTGTGTCCCGCACGGGGAGTAACTGCGACTCTCTCGAGGAAGCCCAATGGCCGTGCCCGTCATTTTGCCAACTTTCGGAAAATCGAGGAAAACGACAAAGTCCGATCCGTCTACGGGGGATCAGTTGGGGAAACGAGAATTTCTGTTTAAACCTGTTTCAACAAAGGTCCGTGCCGTGCCGTGCCGACCGGTGGGTAAACGGCGGGAGTAATAAGGAACCACTAATATAAAATCATTAGACGACGAGCGAGGCATTTGGCGACCTTAACAGGGTGATAGTCGGAAAAACTGAGAAAAACGACAAAGTCCCATCCGTCTACGGGGGATCAGTTGGGGAAGCGTAAATGTCTGTCTGCATTCTTTTCAACATAATTCCGTACCGACCGGCGGGTAAAGGGCGGGAGTAATAAGGAACCACTAACTAGATGAGGTGACGAGGCATTTGGCGACCTTAACAGGGTGATAGCTGGAGAAATCGAGGAAAACGACGACGAAGTCCGATCCGCCTACGGGGGATCAGTTGGGGAAGCGTAAATGTCTGTCTACATTCTTTTCAACAGAATTCCGTACCGACCGGCGGGTAAACGGCGGGAGTAATAAGGAACCACTAACTAGATGAGGTGACGAGGCATTTGGCGACCTTAACAGGGTGATAGCTGGAGAAATCGAGGAAAACGACGACAAAGTCCGATCCGTCTACGGGGGATCAGTTGGGGAAGCGTAAATGTCTGTCTACATTCTTTTCAACAGAATTCCGTGCCGACCGGTGGGTAAATGGCGGGAGTAATAAGGAACCACTAGCTAGATGAGGTGACGAGGCATTTAGCGACCTTAACAGGGTGATAGTTGGAGAAATCGAGGAAAACGACGACAAAGTCCGATCCGTCTACGGGGGATCAGCTGAGCAAGCGGCGTGCCGAAACCTGGCCCGGTCGTGTGCGCCGAAGCCTGGTCGCGTTCCGGAGCCCGGCCGCCGGTCGCATGCCGAAGCCCGGCCCGGTCGTGTGCGCCGAAGCCTTGCCGCCGGTCGCGTTCCAAAGCCCGGCCGGGCGCCGGTAACTGCACGGCGCGGCCCGGCCCGGCGCGGCCCGGCCCGGGGTGGCTGAGGGAGAGAGACGGGAAAGACGGACTCGACGACGGTAGAGATAACTTGTGCACGTAGACGAATAACCGACCGGTCGCGTCGTTTTGCCAACTTTTGGAAACAAATCGAGAAAAACGACTAAGTCCTATCCGTCTACGGGGGATCAGTTCTGCGAATCGAGAAAAACGGCAAAGTTCGACGCGCCGGTCGGTCTTCTCGGGCGTGTGTCCCGCACGGGGAGTAACTGCGACTCTCTCGAGGAAGCCCAATGGCCGTGCCCGTCATTTTGCCAACTTTCGGAAAATCGAGGAAAACGACAAAGTCCGATCCGTCTACGGGGGATCAGTTGGGGAAACGAGAATTTCTGTTTAAACCTGTTTCAACAAAGGTCCGTGCCGTGCCGTGCCGACCGGTGGGTAAACGGCGGGAGTAATAAGGAACCACTAATATAAAATCATTAGACGACGAGCGAGGCATTTGGCGACCTTAACAGGGTGATAGTCGGAAAAACTGAGAAAAACGACAAAGTCCCATCCGTCTACGGGGGATCAGTTGGGGAAGCGTAAATGTCTGTCTACATTCTTTTCAACATAATTCCGTACCGACCGGCGGGTAAACGGCGGGAGTAATAAGGAACCACTAACTAGATGAGGTGACGAGGCATTTGGCGACCTTAACAGGGTGATAGCTGGAGAAATCGAGGAAAACGACGACGAAGTCCGATCCGCCTACGGGGGATCAGTTGGGGAAGCGTAAATGTCTGTCTACATTCTTTTCAACAGAATTCCGTGCCGACCGGTGGTAAATGGCGGGAGTAATAAGGAACCACTAGCTAGATGAGGTGACGAGGCATTTAGCGACCTTAACAGGGTGATAGTTGGAGAAATCGAGGAAAACGACGACAAAGTCCGATCCGTCTACGGGGGATCAGCTGAGCAAGCGGCGTGCCGAAACCTGGCCCGGTCGTGTGCGCCGAAGCCTGGTCGCGTTCCGGAGCCCGGCCGCCGGTCGCATGCCGAAGCCCGGCCCGGTCGTGTGCGCCGAAGCCTTGCCGCCGGTCGCGTTCCAAAGCCCGGCCGGGCGCCGGTAACTGCACGGCGCGGCCCGGCCCGGCGCGGCCCGGCCCGGGGTGGCTGAGGGAGAGAGACGGGAAAGACGGACTCGACGACGGTAGAGATAACTTGTGCATGTAGACGAATAACCGACCGGGCGCGTCGTTTTGCCAACTTTTGGAAACAAATCGAGAAAAACGACTAAGTCCTATCCGTCTACGGGGGATCAGTTCTGCGAATCGAGAAAAACGGCAAAGTTCGACGCGCCGGTCGGTCTTCTCGGGCGTGTTTCCCGCACGGGGAGTAACTACGACTCTCTCGAGGAAGCCCAATGGCCGTGCCCATCATTTTGCCAACTTTCGGAAAATCGAGGAAAACGACAAAGTCCGATCCGTCTACGGGGGATCAGTTGGGGAAACGAGAATTTCTGTTTAAACCTGTTTCAACAAAGTTCCGTGCCGTGCCGTGCCGACCGGTGGGTAAACGGCGGGAGTAATAAGGAACCACTAATATAAAATCATTAGACGACGAGCGAGGCATTTGGCGACCTTAACAGGGTGATAGTCGGAAAACCTGAGAAAAACGACGAAGTCCCATCCGTCTACGGGGGATCAGTTGGGGAAGCGTAAATGTCTGTCTACATTCTTTTCAACAGAATTCCGTGCCGACCGGTTGGTAAATGGCGGGAGTAATAAGGAACCACTAGCTAGATGAGGTGACGAGGCATTTAGCGACCTTAACAGGGTGATAGTTGGAGAAATCGAGGAAAACGACGACAAAGTCCGATCCGTCTACGGGGGATCAGCTGAGCAAGCGGCGTGCCGAAACCTGGCCCGGTCGTGTGCGCCGAAGCCTGGTCGCGTTCCGGAGCCCGGCCGCCGGTCGCATGCCGAAGCCCGGCCCGGTCGTATGCGCCGAAGCCTTGCCGCCGGTCGCGTTCCAAAGCCCGGCCGGGCGCCGGTAACTGCCCGGCGCGGCCCGGCCCGGCGCGGCTCGGCCCGGGGTGGCTGAGGGAGAGAGACGGGAAAGACGGACTCGACGACGGTAGAGATCACTTGTGCATGTAGACGAATAACCGACCGGGCGCGTCGTTTTGCCAACTTTTGGAAACAAATCGAGAAAAACGACTAAGTCCTATCCGTCAACGGGGGATCAGTTCTGCGAATCGAGAAAAACGGCAAAGTTCGACGCGCCGGTCGGTCTTCTCGGCCGTGTGTCCCGCAAGGGGAGTAACTACGACTCTCTCGAGGAAGCCCAATGGCCGTGCCCGTCATTTTGCCAACTTTCGGAAAATCGAGGAAAACGACAAAGTCCGATCCGTCTACGGGGGATCAGTTGGGGAAACGAGAATTTCTGTTTAAACCTGTTTCAACAAAGGTCCGTGCCGTGCCGTGCCGACCGGTGGGTAAACGGCGGGAGTAATAAGGAACCACTAATATAAAATCATTAGACGACGAGCGAGGCATTTGGCGACCTTAACAGGGTGATAGTCGGAAAAACTGAGAAAAACGACAAAGTCCCATCCGTCTACGGGGGATCAGTTGGGGAAGCGTAAATGTCTGTCTACATTCTTTTCAACAGAATTCCGTACCGACCGGCGGGTAAACGGCGGGAGTAATAAGGAACCACTAACTAGATGAGGTGACGAGGCATTTGGCGACCTTAACAGGGTGATAGCTGGAGAAATCGAGGAAAACGACGACGAAGTCCGATCCGCCTACGGGGGATCAGTTGGGGAAGCGTAAATGTCTGTCTACATTCTTTTCAACAGAATTCCGTGCCGACCGGTGGGTAAATGGCGGGAGTAATAAGGAACCACTAGCTAGATGAGGTGACGAGGCATTTAGCGACCTTAACAGGGTGATAGTTGGAGAAATCGAGGAAAACGACGACAAAGTCCGATCCGTCTACGGGGGATCAGCTGAGCAAGCGGCGTGCCGAAACCTGGCCCGGTCGTGTGCGCCGAAGCCTGGTCGCGTTCCGGAGCCCGGCCGCCGGTCGCATGCCGAAGCCCGGCCCGGTCGTGTGCGCCGAAGCCTTGCCGCCGGTCGCGTTCCAAAGCCCGGCCGGGCGCCGGTAACTGCCCGGCGCGGCCCGGCCCGGCGCGGCCCGGCCCGGCCCGGGGTGGCTGAGGGAGAGAGACGGGAAAGACGGACTCGACGACGGTAGAGATAACTTGTGCACGTAGACGAATAACCGACCGGGCGCGTCGTTTTGCCAACTTTTGGAAACAAATCGAGAAAAACGACTAAGTCCTATCCGTCTACGGGGGATCAGTTCTGCGAATCGAGAAAAACGGCAAAGTTCGACGCGCCGGTCGGTCTTCTCGGGCGTGTTTCCCGCACGGGGAGTAACTACGACTCTCTCGAGGAAGCCCAATGGCCGTGCCCATCATTTTGCCAACTTTCGGAAAATCGAGGAAAACGACAAAGTCCGATCCGTCTACGGGGGATCAGTTGGGGAAACGAGAATTTCTGTTTAAACCTGTTTCAACAAAGTTCCGTGCCGTGCCGTGCCGACCGGTGGGTAAACGGCGGGAGTAATAAGGAACCACTAATATAAAATCATTAGACGACGAGCGAGGCATTTGGCGACCTTAACAGGGTGATAGTCGGAAAACCTGAGAAAAACGACGAAGTCCCATCCGTCTACGGGGGATCAGTTGGGGAAGCGTAAATGTCTGTCTACATTCTTTTCAACAGAATTCCGTGCCGACCGGTTGGTAAATGGCGGGAGTAATAAGGAACCACTAGCTAGATGAGGTGACGAGGCATTTAGCGACCTTAACAGGGTGATAGTTGGAGAAATCGAGGAAAACGACGACAAAGTCCGATCCGTCTACGGGGGATCAGCTGAGCAAGCGGCGTGCCGAAACCTGGCCCGGTCGTGTGCGCCGAAGCCTGGTCGCGTTCCGGAGCCCGGCCGCCGGTCGCATGCCGAAGCCCGGCCCGGTCGTATGCGCCGAAGCCTTGCCGCCGGTCGCGTTCCAAAGCCCGGCCGGGCGCCGGTAACTGCCCGGCGCGGCCCGGCCCGGCGCGGCTCGGCCCGGGGTGGCTGAGGGAGAGAGACGGGAAAGACGGACTCGACGACGGTAGAGATCACTTGTGCATGTAGACGAATAACCGACCGGGCGCGTCGTTTTGCCAACTTTTGGAAACAAATCGAGAAAAACGACTAAGTCCTATCCGTCAACGGGGGATCAGTTCTGCGAATCGAGAAAAACGGCAAAGTTCGACGCGCCGGTCGGTCTTCTCGGCCGTGTGTCCCGCAAGGGGAGTAACTACGACTCTCTCGAGGAAGCCCAATGGCCGTGCCCGTCATTTTGCCAACTTTCGGAAAATCGAGGAAAACGACAAAGTCCGATCCGTCTACGGGGGATCAGTTGGGGAAACGAGAATTTCTGTTTAAACCTGTTTCAACAAAGGTCCGTGCCGTGCCGTGCCGACCGGTGGGTAAACGGCGGGAGTAATAAGGAACCACTAATATAAAATCATTAGACGACGAGCGAGGCATTTGGCGACCTTAACAGGGTGATAGTCGGAAAAACTGAGAAAAACGACAAAGTCCCATCCGTCTACGGGGGATCAGTTGGTGAAGCGTAAATGTCTGTCTACATTCTTTTCAACAGAATTCCGTACCGACCGGCGGGTAAACGGCGGGAGTAATAAGGAACCACTAACTAGATGAGGTGACGAGGCATTTGGCGACCTTAACAGGGTGATAGCTGGAGAAATCGAGGAAAACGACGACGAAGTCCGATCCGCCTACGGGGGATCAGTTGGGGAAGCGTAAATGTCTGTCTACATTCTTTTCAACAGAATTCCGTGCCGACCGGTGGGTAAATGGCGGGAGTAATAAGGAACCACTAGCTAGATGAGGTGACGAGGCATTTAGCGACCTTAACAGGGTGATAGTTGGAGAAATCGAGGAAAACGACGACAAAGTCCGATCCGTCTACGGGGGATCAGCTGAGCAAGCGGCGTGCCGAAACCTGGCCCGGTCGTGTGCGCCGAAGCCTGGTCGCGTTCCGGAGCCCGGCCGCCGGTCGCATGCCGAAGCCCGGCCCGGTCGTGTGCGCCGAAGCCTTGCCGCCGGTCGCGTTCCAAAGCCCGGCCGGGCGCCGGTAACTGCCCGGCGCGGCCCGGCCCGGCGCGGCCCGGCCCGGCCCGGGGTGGCTGAGGGAGAGAGACGGGAAAGACGGACTCGACGACGGTAGAGATAACTTGTGCACGTAGACGAATAACCGACCGGGCGCGTCGTTTTGCCAACTTTTGGAAACAAATCGAGAAAAACGACTAAGTCCTATCCGTCTACGGGGGATCAGTTCTGCGAATCGAGAAAAACGGCAAAGTTCGACGCGCCGGTCGGTCTTCTCGGGCGTGTGTCCCGCACGGGGAGTAACTGCGACTCTCTCGAGGAAGCCCAATGGCCGTGCCCGTCATTTTGCCAACTTTCGGAAAATCGAGGAAAACGACAAAGTCCGATCCGTCTACGGGGGATCAGTTGGGGAAACGAGAATTTCTCTTTAAACCTGTTTCAACAAAGGTCCGTGCCGTGCCGTGCCGACCGGTGGGTAAACGGCGGGAGTAATAAGGAACCACTAATATAAAATCATTAGACGACGAGCGAGGCATTTGGCGACCTTAACAGGGTGATAGTCGGAAAAACTGAGAAAAACGACAAAGTCCCATCCGTCTACGGGGGATCAGTTGGGGAAGCGTAAATGTCTGTCTACATTCTTTTCAACATAATTCCGTACCGACCGGCGCGTAAACGGCGGGAGTAATAAGGAACCACTAACTAGATGAGGTGACGAGGCATTTGGCGACCTTAACAGGGTGATAGCTGGAGAAATCGAGGAAAACGACGACGAAGTCCGATCCGCCTACGGGGGATCAGTTGGGGAAGCGTAAATGTCTGTCTACATTCTTTTCAACAGAATTCCGTGCCGACCGGTGGTAAATGGCGGGAGTAATAAGGAACCACTAGCTAGATGAGGTGACGAGGCATTTAGCGACCTTAACAGGGTGATAGTTGGAGAAATCGAGGAAAACGACGACAAAGTCCGATCCGTCTACGGGGGATCAGCTGAGCAAGCGGCGTGCCGAAACCTGGCCCGGTCGTGTGCGCCGAAGCCTGGTCGCGTTCCGGAGCCCGGCCGCCGGTCGCATGCCGAAGCCCGGCCCGGTCGTGTGCGCCGAAGCCTTGCCGCCGGTCGCGTTCCAAAGCCCGGCCGGGCGCCGGTAACTGCACGGCGCGGCCCGGCCCGGCGCGGCTCGGCCCGGGGTGGCTGAGGGAGAGAGACGGGAAAGACGGACTCGACGACGGTAGAGATCACTTGTGCATGTAGACGAATAACCGACCGGGCGCGTCGTTTTGCCAACTTTTGGAAACAAATCGAGAAAAACGACTAAGTCCTATCCGTCTACGGGGGATCAGTTCTGCGAATCGAGAAAAACGGCAAAGTTCGACGCGCCGGTCGGTCTTCTCGGGCGTGTGTCCCGCACGGGGAGTAACTGCGACTCTCTCGAGGAAGCCCAATGGCCGTGCCCGTCATTTTGCCAACTTTCGGAAAATCGAGGAAAACGACAAAGTCCGATCCGTCTACGGGGGATCAGTTGGGGAAACGAGAATTTCTGTTTAAACCTGTTTCAACAAAGGTCCGTGCCGTGCCGTGCCGACCGGTGGGTAAACGGCGGGAGTAATAAGGAACCACTAATATAAAATCATTAGACGACGAGCGAGGCATTTGGCGACCTTAACAGGGTGATAGTCGGAAAAACTGAGAAAAACGACAAAGTCCCATCCGTCTACGGGGGATCAGTTGGGGAAGCGTAAATGTCTGTCTACATTCTTTTCAACATAATTCCGTACCGACCGGCGGGTAAACGGCGGGAGTAATAAGGAACCACTAACTAGATGAGGTGACGAGGCATTTGGCGACCTTAACAGGGTGATAGCTGGAGAAATCGAGGAAAACGACGGCGAAGTCCGATCCGCCTACGGGGGATCAGTTGGGGAAGCGTAAATGTCTGTCTACATTCTTTTCAACAGAATTCCGTGCCGACCGGTGGTAAATGGCGGGAGTAATAAGGAACCACTAGCTAGATGAGGTGACGAGGCATTTAGCGACCTTAACAGGGTGATAGTTGGAGAAATCGAGGAAAACGACGACAAAGTCCGATCCGTCTACGGGGGATCAGCTGAGCAAGCGGCGTGCCGAAACCTGGCCCGGTCGTGTGCGCCGAAGCCTGGTCGCGTTCCGGAGCCCGGCCGCCGGTCGCATGCCGAAGCCCGGCCCGGTCGTGTGCGCCGAAGCCTTGCCGCCGGTCGCGTTCCAAAGCCCGGCCGGGCGCCGGTAACTGCACGGCGCGGCCCGGCCCGGCGCGGCCCGGCCCGGGGTGGCTGAGGCAGAGAGACGGGAAAGACGGACTCGACGACGGTAGAGATAACTTGTGCATGTAGACGAATAACCGACCGGGCGCGTCGTTTTGCCAACTTTTGGAAACAAATCGAGAAAAACGACTAAGTCCTATCCGTCTACGGGGGATCAGTTCTGCGAATCGAGAAAAACGGCAAAGTTCGACGCGCCGGTCGGTCTTCTCGGGCGTGTGTCCCGCACGGGGAGTAACTACGACTCTCTCGAGGAAGCCCAATGGCCGTGCCCATCATTTTGCCAACTTTCGGAAAATCGAGGAAAACGACAAAGTCCGATCCGTCTACGGGGGATCAGTTGGGGAAACGAGAATTTCTGTTTAAACCTGTTTCAACAAAGTTCCGTGCCGTGCCGTGCCGACCGGTGGGTAAACGGCGGGAGTAATAAGGAACCACTAATATAAAATCATTAGACGACGAGCGAGGCATTTGGCGACCTTAACAGGGTGATAGTCGGAAAACCTGAGAAAAACGACGAAGTCCCATCCGTCTACGGGGGATCAGTTGGGGAAGCGTAAATGTCTGTCTACATTCTTTTCAACAGAATTCCGTGCCGACCGGTGGGTAAATGGCGGGAGTAATAAGGAACCACTAGCTAGATGAGGTGACGAGGCATTTAGCGACCTTAACAGGGTGATAGTTGGAGAAATCGAGGAAAACGACGACAAAGTCCGATCCGTCTACGGGGGATCAGCTGAGCAAGCGGCGTGCCGAAACCTGGCCCTGTCGTGTGCGCCGAAGCCTGGTCGCGTTCCGGAGCCCGGCCGCCGGTCGCATGCCGAAGCCCGGCCCGGTCGTGTGCGCCGAAGCCTTGCCGCCGGTCGCGTTCCAAAGCCCGGCCGGGCGCCGGTAACTGCCCGGCGCGGCCCGGCCCGGCGCGGCCCGGCCCGGGGTGGCTGAGGGAGAGAGACGGGAAAGACGGACTCGACGACGGTAGAGATAACTTGTGCACGTAGACGAATAACCGACCGGGCGCGTCGTTTTGCCAACTTTTGGAAACAAATCGAGAAAAACGACTAAGTCCTATCCGTCTACGGGGGATCAGTTCTGCGAATCGAGAAAAACGGCAAAGTTCGACGCGCCGGTCGGTCTTCTCGGGCGTGTTTCCCGCACGGGGAGTAACTACGACTCTCTCGAGGAAGCCCAATGGCCGTGCCCGTCATTTTGCCAACTTTCGGAAAATCGAGGAAAACGACAAAGTCCGATCCGTCTACGGGGGATCAGTTGGGGAAACGAGAATTTCTGTTTAAACCTGTTTCAACAAAGGTCCGTGCCGTGCCGTGCCGACCGGTGGGTAAACGGCGGGAGTAATAAGGAACCACTAATATAAAATCATTAGACGACGAGCGAGGCATTTGGCGACCTTAACAGGGTGATAGTCGGAAAAACTGAGAAAAACGACAAAGTCCCATCCGTCTACGGGGGATCAGTTGGGGAAGCGTAAATGTCTGTCTACATTCTTTTCAACATAATTCCGTACCGACCGGCGGGTAAACGGCGGGAGTAATAAGGAACCACTAACTAGATGAGGTGACGAGGCATTTGGCGACCTTAACAGGGTGATAGCTGGAGAAATCGAGGAAAACGACGACGAAGTCCGATCCGCCTACGGGGGATCAGTTGGGGAAGCGTAAATGTCTGTCTACATTCTTTTCAACATAATTCCGTGCCGACCGGTGGTAAATGGCGGGAGTAATAAGGAACCACTAGCTAGATGAGGTGACGAGGCATTTAGCGACCTTAACAGGGTGATAGTTGGAGAAATCGAGGAAAACGACGACAAAGTCCGATCCGTCTACGGGGGATCAGCTGAGCAAGCGGCGTGCCGAAACCTGGCCCGGTCGTGTGCGCCGAAGCCTGGTCGCGTTCCGGAGCCCGGCCGCCGGTCGCATGCCGAAGCCCGGCCCGGTCGTGTGCGCCGAAGCCTTGCCGCCGGTCGCGTTCCAAAGCCCGGCCGGGCGCCGGTAACTGCCCGGCGCGGCCCGGCCCGGCGCGGCCCGGCCCGGCCCGGGGTGGCTGAGGGAGAGAGACGGGAAAGACGGACTCGACGACGGTAGAGATAACTTGTGCACGTAGACGAATAACCGACCGGGCGCGTCGTTTTGCCAACTTTTGGAAACAAATCGAGAAAAACGACTAAGTCCTATCCGTCTACGGGGGATCAGTTCTGCGAATCGAGAAAAACGGCAAAGTTCGACGCGCCGGTCGGTCTTCTCGGGCGTGTGTCCCGCACGGGGAGTAACTACGACTCTCTCGAGGAAGCCCAATGGCCGTGCCCGTCATTTTGCCAACTTTCGGAAAATCGAGGAAAACGACAAAGTCCGATCCGTCTACGGGGGATCAGTTGGGGAAACGAGAATTTCTGTTTAAACCTGTTTCAACAAAGGTCCGTGCCGTGCCGTGCCGACCGGTGGGTAAACGGCGGGAGTAATAAGGAACCACTAATATAAAATCATTAGACGACGAGCGAGGCATTTGGCGACCTTAAAAGGGTGATAGTCGGAAAAACTGAGAAAAACGACAAAGTCCCATCCGTCTACGGGGGATCAGTTGGGGAAGCGTAAATGTCTGTCTACATTCTTTTCAACATAATTCCGTACCGACCGGCGGGTAAACGGCGGGAGTAATAAGGAACCACTAACTAGATGAGGTGACGAGGGATTTGGCGACCTTAACAGGGTGATAGCTGGAGAAATCGAGGAAAACGACGACGAAGTCCGATCCGCCTACGGGGGATCAGTTGGGGAAGCGTAAATGTCTGTCTACATTCTTTACAACAGAATTCCGTGCCGACCGGTGGTAAATGGCGGGAGTAATAAGGAACCACTAGCTAGATGAGGTGACGAGGCATTTAGCGACCTTAACAGGGTGATAGTTGGAGAAATCGAGGAAAACGACGACAAAGTCCGATCCGTCTACGGGGGATCAGCTGAGCAAGCGGCGTGCCGAAACCTGGCCCGGTCGTGTGCGCCGAAGCCTGGTCGCGTTCCGGAGCCCGGCCGCCGGTCGCATGCCGAAGCCCGGCCCGGTCGTGTGCGCCGAAGCCTTGCCGCCGGTCGCGTTCCAAAGCCCGGCCGGGCGCCGGTAACTGCCCGGCGCGGCCCGGCCCGGCGCGGCCCGGCCCGGGGTGGCTGAGGGAGAGAGACGGGAAAGACGGACTCGACGACGATAGAGATAACTTGTGCACGTAGACGAATAACCGACCGGGCGCGTCGTTTTGCCAACTTTTGGAAACAAATCGAGAAAAACGACTAAGTCCTATCCGTCTACGGGGGATCAGTTCTGCGAATCGAGAAAAACGGCAAAGTTCGACGCGCCGGTCGGTCTTCTCGGGCGTGTTTCCCGCACGGGGAGTAACTACGACTCTCTCGAGGAAGCCCAATGGCCGTGCCCGTCATTTTGCCAACTTTCGGAAAATCGAGGAAAACGACAAAGTCCGATCCGTCTACGGGGGATCAGTTGGGGAAACGAGAATTTCTGTTTAAACCTGTTTCAACAAAGGTCCGTGCCGTGCCGTGCCGACCGGTGGGTAAACGGCGGGAGTAATAAGGAACCACTAATATAAAATCATTAGACGACGAGCGAGGCATTTGGCGACCTTAACAGGGTGATAGTCGGAAAAACTGAGAAAAACGACAAAGTCCCATCCGTCTACGGGGGATCAGTTGGGGAAGCGTAAATGTCTGTCTACATTCTTTTCAACATAATTCCGTACCGACCGGCGGGTAAACGGCGGGAGTAATAAGGAACCACTAACTAGATGAGGTGACGAGGCATTTGGCGACCTTAACAGGGTGATAGCTGGAGAAATCGAGGAAAACGACGACGAAGTCCGATCCGCCTACGGGGGATCAGTTGGGGAAGCGTAAATGTCTGTCTACATTCTTTTCAACATAATTCCGTGCCGACCGGTGGTAAATGGCGGGAGTAATAAGGAACCACTAGCTAGATGAGGTGACGATGCATTTAGCGACCTTAACAGGGTGATAGTTGGAGAAATCGAGGAAAACGACGACAAAGTCCGATCCGTCTACGGGGGATCAGCTGAGCAAGCGGCGTGCCGAAACCTGGCCCGGTCGTGTGCGCCGAAGCCTGGTCGCGTTCCGGAGCCCGGCCGCCGGTCGCATGCCGAAGCCCGGCCCGGTCGTGTGCGCCGAAGCCTTGCCGCCGGTCGCGTTCCAAAGCCCGGCCGGGCGCCGGTAACTGCCCGGCGCGGCCCGGCCCGGCGCGGCCCGGCCCGGCCCGGGGTGGCTGAGGGAGAGAGACGGGAAAGACGGACTCGACGACGGTAGAGATAACTTGTGCACGTAGACGAATAACCGACCGGGCGCGTCGTTTTGCCAACTTTTGGAAACAAATCGAGAAAAACGACTAAGTCCTATCCGTCTACGGGGGATCAGTTCTGCGAATCGAGAAAAACGGCAAAGTTCGACGCGCCGGTCGGTCTTCTCGGGCGTGTGTCCCGCACGGGGAGTAACTACGACTCTCTCGAGGAAGCCCAATGGCCGTGCCCATCATTTTGCCAACTTTCGGAAAATCGAGGAAAACGACAAAGTCCGATCCGTCTACGGGGGATCAGTTGGGGAAACGAGAATTTCTGTTTAAACCTGTTTCAACAAAGTTCCGTGCCGTGCCCTGCCGACCGGTGGGTAAACGGCGGGAGTAATAAGGAACCACTAATATAAAATCATTAGACGACGAGCGAGGCATTTGGCGACCTTAACAGGGTGATAGTCGGAAAACCTGAGAAAAACGACGAAGTCCGATCCGCCTACGGGGGATCAGTTGGGGAAGCGTAAATGTCTGTCTACATTCTTTTCAACAGAATTCCGTGCCGACCGGTGGGTAAATGGCGGGAGTAATAAGGAACCACTAGCTAGATGAGGTGACGAGGCATTTAGCGACCTTAACAGGGTGATAGTTGGTGAAATCGAGGAAAACGACGACAAAGTCCGATCCGTCTACGGGGGATCAGCTGAGCAAGCGGCGTGCCGAAACCTGGCCCGGTCGTGTGCGCCGAAGCCTGGTCGCGTTCCGGAGCCCGGCCGCCGGTCGCATGCCGAAGCCCGGCCCGGTCGTGTGCGCCGAAGCCTTGCCGCCGGTTGCGTTCCAAAGCCCGGCCGGGCGCCGGTAACTGCACGGCGCGGCCCGGCCCGGCGCGGCCCGGCCCGGGGTGGCTGAGGGAGAGAGACGGGAAAGACGGACTCGACGACGGTAGAGATAACTTGTGCATGTAGACGAATAACCGACCGGGCGCGTCGTTTTGCCAACTTTTGGAAACAAATCGAGAAAAACGACTAAGTCCTATCCGTCTACGGGGGATCAGTTCTGCGAATCGAGAAAAACGGCAAAGTTCGACGCGCCGGTCGGTCTTCTCGGGCGTGTGTCCCGCACGGGGAGTAACTGCGACTCTCTCGAGGAAGCCCAATGGCCGTGCCCGTCATTTTGCCAACTTTCGGAAAATCGAGGAAAACGACAAAGTCCGATCCGTCTACGGGGGATCAGTTGGGGAAACGAGAATTTCTCTTTAAACCTGTTTCAACAAAGGTCCGTGCCGTGCCGTGCCGACCGGTGGGTAAACGGCGGGAGTAATAAGGAACCACTAATATAAAATCATTAGACGACGAGCGAGGCATTTGGCGACCTTAACAGGGTGATAGTCGGAAAAACTGAGAAAAACGACAAAGTCCCATCCGTCTACGGGGGATCAGTTGGGGAAGCGTAAATGTCTGTCTACATTCTTTTCAACATAATTCCGTACCGACCGGCGCGTAAACGGCGGGAGTAATAAGGAACCACTAACTAGATGAGGTGACGAGGCATTTGGCGACCTTAACAGGGTGATAGCTGGAGAAATCGAGGAAAACGACGACAAAGTCCGATCCGTCTACGGGGGATCAGCTGAGCAAGCGGCGTGCCGAAACCTGGCCCTGTCGTGTGCGCCGAAGCCTGGTCGCGTTCCGGAGCCCGGCCGCCGGTCGCATGCCGAAGCCCGGCCCGGTCGTGTGCGCCGAAGCCTTGCCGCCGGTCGCGTTCCAAAGCCCGGCCGGGCGCCGGTAACTGCCCGGCGCGGCCCGGCCCGGCGCGGCCCGGCCCGGGGTGGCTGAGGGAGAGAGACGGGAAAGACGGACTCGACGACGGTAGAGATAACTTGTGCACGTAGACGAATAACCGACCGGGCGCGTCGTTTTGCCAACTTTTGGAAACAAATCGAGAAAAACGACTAAGTCCTATCCGTCTACGGGGGATCAGTTCTGCGAATCGAGAAAAACGGCAAAGTTCGACGCGCCGGTCGGTCTTCTCGGGCGTGTTTCCCGCACGGGGAGTAACTACGACTCTCTCGAGGAAGCCCAATGGCCGTGCCCGTCATTTTGCCAACTTTCGGAAAATCGAGGAAAACGACAAAGTCCGATCCGTCTACGGGGGATCAGTTGGGGAAACGAGAATTTCTGTTTAAACCTGTTTCAACAAAGGTCCGTGCCGTGCCGTGCCGACCGGTGGGTAAACGGCGGGAGTAATAAGGAACCACTAATATAAAATCATTAGACGACGAGCGAGGCATTTGGCGACCTTAACAGGGTGATAGTCGGAAAAACTGAGAAAAACGACAAAGTCCCATCCGTCTACGGGGGATCAGTTGGGGAAGCGTAAATGTCTGTCTACATTCTTTTCAACATAATTCCGTACCGACCGGCGGGTAAACGGCGGGAGTAATAAGGAACCACTAACTAGATGAGGTGACGAGGCATTTGGCGACCTTAACAGGGTGATAGCTGGAGAAATCGAGGAAAACGACGACGAAGTCCGATCCGCCTACGGGGGATCAGTTGGGGAAGCGTAAATGTCTGTCTACATTCTTTTCAACATAATTCCGTGCCGACCGGTGGTAAATGGCGGGAGTAATAAGGAACCACTAGCTAGATGAGGTGACGAGGCATTTAGCGACCTTAACAGGGTGATAGTTGGAGAAATCGAGGAAAACGACGACAAAGTCCGATCCGTCTACGGGGGATCAGCTGAGCAAGCGGCGTGCCGAAACCTGGCCCGGTCGTGTGCGCCGAAGCCTGGTCGCGTTCCGGAGCCCGGCCGCCGGTCGCATGCCGAAGCCCGGCCCGGTCGTGTGCGCCGAAGCCTTGCCGCCGGTCGCGTTCCAAAGCCCGGCCGGGCGCCGGTAACTGCCCGGCGCGGCCCGGCCCGGCGCGGCCCGGCCCGGCCCGGGGTGGCTGAGGGAGAGAGACGGGAAAGACGGACTCGACGACGGTAGAGATAACTTGTGCACGTAGACGAATAACCGACCGGGCGCGTCGTTTTGCCAACTTTTGGAAACAAATCGAGAAAAACGACTAAGTCCTATCCGTCTACGGGGGATCAGTTCTGCGAATCGAGAAAAACGGCAAAGTTCGACGCGCCGGTCGGTCTTCTCGGGCGTGTGTCCCGCACGGGGAGTAACTACGACTCTCTCGAGGAAGCCCAATGGCCGTGCCCGTCATTTTGCCAACTTTCGGAAAATCGAGGAAAACGACAAAGTCCGATCCGTCTACGGGGGATCAGTTGGGGAAACGAGAATTTCTGTTTAAACCTGTTTCAACAAAGGTCCGTGCCGTGCCGTGCCGACCGGTGGGTAAACGGCGGGAGTAATAAGGAACCACTAATATAAAATCATTAGACGACGAGCGAGGCATTTGGCGACCTTAAAAGGGTGATAGTCGGAAAAACTGAGAAAAACGACAAAGTCCCATCCGTCTACGGGGGATCAGTTGGGGAAGCGTAAATGTCTGTCTACATTCTTTTCAACATAATTCCGTACCGACCGGCGGGTAAACGGCGGGAGTAATAAGGAACCACTAACTAGATGAGGTGACGAGGCATTTGGCGACCTTAACAGGGTGATAGCTGGAGAAATCGAGGAAAACGACGACGAAGTCCGATCCGCCTACGGGGGATCAGTTGGGGAAGCGTAAATGTCTGTCTACATTCTTTACAACAGAATTCCGTGCCGACCGGTGGTAAATGGCGGGAGTAATAAGGAACCACTAGCTAGATGAGGTGACGAGGCATTTAGCGACCTTAACAGGGTGATAGTTGGAGAAATCGAGGAAAACGACGACAAAGTCCGATCCGTCTACGGGGGATCAGCTGAGCAAGCGGCGTGCCGAAACCTGGCCCGGTCGTGTGCGCCGAAGCCTGGTCGCGTTCCGGAGCCCGGCCGCCGGTCGCATGCCGAAGCCCGGCCCGGTCGTGTGCGCCGAAGCCTTGCCGCCGGTCGCGTTCCAAAGCCCGGCCGGGCGCCGGTAACTGCCCGGCGCGGCCCGGCCCGGCGCGGCCCGGCCCGGGGTGGCTGAGGGAGAGAGACGGGAAAGACGGACTCGACGACGATAGAGATAACTTGTGCACGTAGACGAATAACCGACCGGGCGCGTCGTTTTGCCAACTTTTGGAAACAAATCGAGAAAAACGACTAAGTCCTATCCGTCTACGGGGAATCAGTTCTGCGAATCGAGAAAAACGGCAAAGTTCGACGCGCCGGTCGGTCTTCTCGGGCGTGTTTCCCGCACGGGGAGTAACTACGACTCTCTCGAGGAAGCCCAATGGCCGTGCCCGTCATTTTGCCAACTTTCGGAAAATCGAGGAAAACGACAAAGTCCGATCCGTCTACGGGGGATCAGTTGGGGAAACGAGAATTTCTGTTTAAACCTGTTTCAACAAAGGTCCGTGCCGTGCCGTGCCGACCGGTGGGTAAACGGCGGGAGTAATAAGGAACCACTAATATAAAATCATTAGACGACGAGCGAGGCATTTGGCGACCTTAACAGGGTGATAGTCGGAAAAACTGAGAAAAACGACAAAGTCCCATCCGTCTACGGGGGATCAGTTGGGGAAGCGTAAATGTCTGTCTACATTCTTTTCAACATAATTCCGTACCGACCGGCGGGTAAACGGCGGGAGTAATAAGGAACCACTAACTAGATGAGGTGACGAGGCATTTGGCGACCTTAACAGGGTGATAGCTGGAGAAATCGAGGAAAACGACGACGAAGTCCGATCCGCCTACGGGGGATCAGTTGGGGAAGCGTAAATGTCTGTCTACATTCTTTTCAACATAATTCCGTGCCGACCGGTGGTAAATGGCGGGAGTAATAAGGAACCACTAGCTAGATGAGGTGACGATGCATTTAGCGACCTTAACAGGGTGATAGTTGGAGAAATCGAGGAAAACGACGACAAAGTCCGATCCGTCTACGGGGGATCAGCTGAGCAAGCGGCGTGCCGAAACCTGGCCCGGTCGTGTGCGCCGAAGCCTGGTCGCGTTCCGGAGACCGGCCGCCGGTCGCATGCCGAAGCCCGGCCCGGCCCGGTCGTGTGCGCCGAAGCCTTGCCGCCGGTCGCGTTCCAAAGCCCGGCCGGGCGCCGGTAACTGCCCGGCGCGGGCCGGCCCGGCGCGGCGCGGCCCGGCCCGGGGTGGCTGAGGGAGAGAGACGGGAAAGACGGACTCGACGACGGAAGAGATCACTTGTGCATGTAGACGAATAACCGACCGGGCGCGTCGTTTTGCCAACTTTTGGAAACAAATCGAGAAAAACGACTAAGTCCTATCCGTCAACGGGGGATCAGTTCTGCGAATCGAGAAAAACGGCAAAGTTCGACGCGCCGGTCGGTCTTCTCGGCCGTGTGTCCCGCACGGGGAGTAACTA
The DNA here is from genome assembly GCA_964017155.1 of Oasisia sp. SBJ-2009. Lineage (NCBI taxonomy): Eukaryota > Metazoa > Annelida > Polychaeta > Sabellida > Siboglinidae > Oasisia > Oasisia sp. SBJ-2009. The sequence goes on from OZ024863.1 coordinate 943,131, forward strand.
CGACTCTCTCGAGGAAGCCCAATGGCCGTGCCCGTCATTTTGCCAACTTTCGGAAAATCGAGGAAAACGACAAAGTCCGATCCGTCTACGGGGGATCAGTTGGGGAAACGAGAATTTCTGTTTAAACCTGTTTCAACAAAGGTCCGTGCCGTGCCGTGCCGACCGGTGGGTAAACGGCGGGAGTAATAAGGAACCACTAATATAAAATCATTAGACGACGAGCGAGGCATTTGGCGACCTTAACAGGGTGATAGTCGGAAAAACTGAGGAAAACGACAAAGTCCCATCCGTCTACGGGGGATCAGTTGGGGAAACGAGAATTTCTGTTTAAACCTGTTTCAACAAAGTTCCGTGCCGTGCCGTGCCGACCGGTGGGTAAACGGCGGGAGTAATAAGGAACCACTAATATAAAATCATCAGACGACGAGCGAGGCATTTGGCGACCTTAACAGGGTGATAGTCGGAAAACCTGAGAAAAACGACAAAGTCCCATCCGTCTACAGGGGATCAGTTGGGGAAGCGTAAATGTCTGTCTACATTCTTTTCAACATAATTCCGTACCGACCGGCGGGTAAACGGCGGGAGTAATAAGGAACCACTAACTAGATGAGGTGACGAGGCATTTGGCGACCTTAACAGGGTGATAGCTGGAGAAATCGAGGAAAACGACGACAAAGTCCGATCCGTCTACGGGGGATCAGTTGGGGAAGCGTAAATGTCTGTCTACATTCTTTTCAACAGAATTCCGTGCCGACCGGTGGGTAAATGGCGGGAGTAATAAGGAACCACTAGCTAGATGAGGTGACGAGGCATTTAGCGACCTTAACAGGGTGATAGTTGGAGAAATCGAGGAAAACGACGACAAAGTCCTATCCGTCCACTGGGGATCAGCTGAGCAAGCGGCGTGCCGAAACCTGGCCCGGTCGTGTGCGCCGAAGTCTGGTCGCGTTCCGGAGCCCGGCCGCCGGTCGCATGCCGAAGCCCGGCCCGGTCGTGTGCGCCGAAGCCTTGCCGCCGGTCGCGTTCCAAAGCCCGGCCGGGCGCCGGTAACTGCCCGGCGCGGCCCGGCCCGGCGCGGCGCGGCCCGGCCCGGGGTGGCTGAGGGAGAGAGACGGGAAAGACGGACTCGACGACGGAAGAGATCACTTGTGCTTGTAGACGAATAACCGACCGGGCGCGTCGTTTTGCCAACTTTTGGAAACAAATCGAGAAAAACGACTAAGTCCTATCCGTCAACGGGGGATCAGTTCTGCGAATCGAGAAAAACGGCAAAGTTCGACGCGCCGGTCGGTCTTCTCGGCCGTGTGTCCCGCACGGGGAGTAATTACGACTCTCTCGAGGAAGCCCAATGGCCGTGCCCGTCATTTTGCCAACTTTCGGAAAATCGAGGAAAACGACAAAGTCCGATCCGTCTACGGGGGATCAGTTGGGGAAACGAGAATTTCTGTTTAAACCTGTTTCAACAAAGTTCCGTGCCGTGCCGTGCCGACCGGTGGGTAAACGGCGGGAGTAATAAGGAACCACTAATATAAAATCATTAGACGACGAGCGAGGCATTTGGCGACCTTAACAGGGTGATAGTCGGAAAACCTGAGAAAAACGACGAAGTCCCATCCGTCTACGGGGGATCAGTTGGGGAAGCGTAAATGCCTGTCTACATTCTTTTCAACAGAGTTCCGTACCGATCGGCGGGTAAACGGCGGGAGTAATAAGGAACCACTAACTAGATGAGGTGACGAGGCATTTGGCGACCTTAACAGGGTGATAGCTGGAGAAATCGAGGAAAACGACGACAAAGTCCGATCCGTCTACGGGGGATCAGTTGGGGAAGCGTAAATGTCTGTCTACATTCTTTTCAACAGAATTCCGTGCCGACCGGTGGGTAAATGGCGGGAGTAATAAGGAACCACTAGCTAGATGAGGTGACGAGGCATTTGGCGACCTTAACAGGGTGATAGTTGGAGAAATCGAGGAAAACGACGACAAAGTCCGATCCGTCTACGGGGGATCAGCTGAGCAAGCGGCGTGCCGAAACCTGGCCCGGTCGTGTGCGCCGAAGCCTGGTCGCGTTCCGGAGACCGGCCGCCGGTCGCATGCCGAAGCCCGGCCCGGCCCGGTCGTGTGCGCCGAAGCCTTGCCGCCGGTCGCGTTCCAAAGCCCGGCCGGGCGCCGGTAACTGCCCGGCGCGGCCCGGCCCGGCGCGGCGCGGCCCGGCCCGGGGTGGCTGAGGGAGAGAGACGGGAAAGACGGACTCGACGACGGAAGAGATCACTTGTGCATGTAGACGAATAACCGACCGGGCGCGTCGTTTTGCCAACTTTTGGAAACAAATCGAGAAAAACGACTAAGTCCTATCCGTCAACGGGGGATCAGTTCTGCGAATCGAGAAAAACGGCAAAGTTCGACGCGCCGGTCGGTCTTCTCGGCCGTGTGTCCCGCACGGGGAGTAACTACGACTCTCTCGAGGAAGCCCAATGGCCGTGCCCGTCATTTTGCCAACTTTCGGAAAATCGAGGAAAACGACAAAGTCCGATCCGTCTACGGGGGATCAGTTGGGGAAACGAGAATTTCTGTTTAAACCTGTTTCAACAAAGTTCCGTGCCGTGCCGTGCCGACCGGTGGGTAAACGGCGGGAGTAATAAGGAACCACTAATATAAAATCATTAGACGACGAGCGAGGCATTTGGCGACCTTAACAGGGTGATAGTCGGAAAAACTGAGGAAAACGACAAAGTCCCATCCGTCTACGGGGGATCAGTTGGGGAAACGAGAATTTCTGTTTAAACCTGTTTCAACAAAGTTCCGTGCCGTGCCGTGCCGACCGGTGGGTAAACGGCGGGAGTAATAAGGAACCACTAATATAAAATCATTAGACGACGAGCGAGGCATTTGGCGACCTTAACAGGGTGATAGTCGGAAAACCTGAGAAAAACGACAAAGTCCCATCCGTCTACGGGGGATCAGTTGGGGAAGCGTAAATGTCTGTCTACATTCTTTTCAACAGAATTCCGTGCCCACCGCTGGGTAAACGGCGGGAGTAAAAATGAAACACTAATTAGATGAGGTGACGAGGCATTTGGCGACCTTAACAGCGTGATAGTTGCACAAATCGAGCAAAACGACAAAGTCCGATCCGTCTACGGGGGATCAGTTTTGAGAATCGAGAGAAACGGCCAAGTTCGACGCGCCGGTCGGTCTTCTCGGGAGTGTGCCACGCACGGGGTGTAACTACGACTCTCTCGACGAAACCAAATGACCGTGCGCGTCGTCTTGCCAACGTTTGAAAACAAATCGAGGATAACAAAAAATCCGATTCGTCTACGGGGGATCAGTTGGGGAAGCGTAAATGTCTGTCTACATTCTTTTCAACATAATTCCGTACCGACCGGCGGGTAAACGGCGGGAGTAATAAGGAACCACTAACTAGATGAGGTGACGAGGCATTTGGCGACCTTAACAGGGTGATAGCTGGAGAAATCGAGGAAAACGACGACAAAGTCCGATCCGTCTACGGGGGATCAGTTGGGGAAGCGTAAATGTCTGTCTACATTCTTTTCAACAGAATTCCGTGCCGACCGGTGGGTAAATGGCGGGAGTAATAAGGAACCACTAGCTAGATGAGGTGACGAGGCATTTAGCGACCTTAACAGGGTGATAGTTGGAGAAATCGAGGAAAACGACGACAAAGTCCTATCCGTCCACTGGGGATCAGCTGAGCAAGCGGCGTGCCGAAACCTGGCCCGGTCGTGTGCGCCGAAGTCTGGTCGCGTTCCGGAGCCCGGCCGCCGGTCGCATGCCGAAGCCCGGCCCGGTCGTGTGCGCCGAAGCCTTGCCGCCGGTCGCGTTCCAAAGCCCGGCCGGGCGCCGGTAACTGCCCGGCGCGGCCCGGCCCGGCGCGGCGCGGCCCGGCCCGGGGTGGCTGAGGGAGAGAGACGGGAAAGACGGACTCGACGACGGAAGAGATCACTTGTGCTTGTAGACGAATAACCGACCGGGCGCGTCGTTTTGCCAACTTTTGGAAACAAATCGAGAAAAACGACTAAGTCCTATCCGTCAACGGGGGATCAGTTCTGCGAATCGAGAAAAACGGCAAAGTTCGACGCGCCGGTCGGTCTTCTCGGCCGTGTGTCCCGCACGGGGAGTAATTACGACTCTCTCGAGGAAGCCCAATGGCCGTGCCCGTCATTTTGCCAACTTTCGGAAAATCGAGGAAAACGACAAAGTCCGATCCGTCTACGGGGGATCAGTTGGGGAAACGAGAATTTCTGTTTAAACCTGTTTCAACAAAGTTCCGTGCCGTGCCGTGCCGACCGGTGGGTAAACGGCGGGAGTAATAAGGAACCACTAATATAAAATCATTAGACGACGAGCGAGGCATTTGGCGACCTTAACAGGGTGATAGTCGGAAAACCTGAGAAAAACGACGAAGTCCCATCCGTCTACGGGGGATCAGTTGGGGAAGCGTAAATGCCTGTCTACATTCTTTTCAACAGAGTTCCGTACCGATCGGCGGGTAAACGGCGGGAGTAATAAGGAACCACTAACTAGATGAGGTGACGAGGCATTTGGCGACCTTAACAGGGTGATAGCTGGAGAAATCGAGGAAAACGACGACAAAGTCCGATCCGTCTACGGGGGATCAGTTGGGGAAGCGTAAATGTCTGTCTACATTCTTTTCAACAGAATTCCGTGCCGACCGGTGGGTAAATGGCGGGAGTAATAAGGAACCACTAGCTAGATGAGGTGACGAGGCATTTGGCGACCTTAACAGGGTGATAGTTGGAGAAATCGAGGAAAACGACGACAAAGTCCGATCCGTCTACGGGGGATCAGCTGAGCAAGCGGCGTGCCGAAACCTGGCCCGGTCGTGTGCGCCGAAGCCTGGTCGCGTTCCGGAGACCGGCCGCCGGTCGCATGCCGAAGCCCGGCCCGGCCCGGTCGTGTGCGCCGAAGCCTTGCCGCCGGTCGCGTTCCAAAGCCCGGCCGGGCGCCGGTAACTGCCCGGCGCGGCCCGGCCCGGCGCGGCGCGGCCCGGCCCGGGGTGGCTGAGGGAGAGAGACGGGAAAGACGGACTCGACGACGGAAGAGATCACTTGTGCATGTAGACGAATAACCGACCGGGCGCGTCGTTTTGCCAACTTTTGGAAACAAATCGAGAAAAACGACTAAGTCCTATCCGTCAACGGGGGATCAGTTCTGCGAATCGAGAAAAACGGCAAAGTTCGACGCGCCGGTCGGTCTTCTCGGCCGTGTGTCCCGCACGGGGAGTAACTACGACTCTCTCGAGGAAGCCCAATGGCCGTGCCCGTCATTTTGCCAACTTTCGGAAAATCGAGGAAAACGACAAAGTCCGATCCGTCTACGGGGGATCAGTTGGGGAAACGAGAATTTCTGTTTAAACCTGTTTCAACAAAGTTCCGTGCCGTGCCGTGCCGACCGGTGGGTAAACGGCGGGAGTAATAAGGAACCACTAATATAAAATCATTAGACGACGAGCGAGGCATTTGGCGACCTTAACAGGGTGATAGTCGGAAAAACTGAGGAAAACGACAAAGTCCCATCCGTCTACGGGGGATCAGTTGGGGAAACGAGAATTTCTGTTTAAACCTGTTTCAACAAAGTTCCGTGCCGTGCCGTGCCGACCGGTGGGTAAACGGCGGGAGTAATAAGGAACCACTAATATAAAATCATTAGACGACGAGCGAGGCATTTGGCGACCTTAACAGGGTGATAGTCGGAAAACCTGAGAAAAACGACAAAGTCCCATCCGTCTACGGGGGATCAGTTGGGGAAGCGTAAATGTCTGTCTACATTCTTTTCAACAGAATTCCGTGCCCACCGCTGGGTAAACGGCGGGAGTAAAAATGAAACACTAATTAGATGAGGTGACGAGGCATTTGGCGACCTTAACAGCGTGATAGTTGCACAAATCGAGCAAAACGACAAAGTCCGATCCGTCTACGGGGGATCAGTTTTGAGAATCGAGAGAAACGGCCAAGTTCGACGCGCCGGTCGGTCTTCTCGGGAGTGTGCCACGCACGGGGTGTAACTACGACTCTCTCGACGAAACCAAATGACCGTGCGCGTCGTCTTGCCAACGTTTGAAAACAAATCGAGGATAACAAAAAATCCGATTCGTCTACGGGGGATCAGTTGGGGAAGCGTAAATGTCTGTTTACATTCTTTTCAACAGAATTCCATGCCGACCTCTGGATAAACGGCGGGAGTAATAAAGAACCACTAACTAGATGAGGTGACGAGGCATTTGGCGACCTTAACAGGGTGATAGATTCACAAATCGAGGAAAATGACAAAGTCCGATCCGTCTACGGGGATCAGTTTTGAGAATCGAGAGAAACGGCCAAGTTCGACGCGCCGGTCGGTCTTCTCGGGCGTGTGCCACGCACGGGGTGTAATTACGACTCTCTCGACGAAACCAACTGACCGTGCGCGTCGTCTTGCCAACTTTCGGAAACAAATCGAGGAAAACGACAAAGTCCGATCCGTCTACTGGGGATCAGTTTGGGAAGTCTGTTTACATTCTTTTCAACAGAATTCCGTGCCCACCGCTGGGTAAACGGCGGGAGTAATAATGAACCACTAACTAGATGAGGTGACGAGGCATTTGGCGACCTTAACAGGGTGATAGTTGCACAAATCGAGGAAAACGACAAAGTCCGATCCGTCTACGGGGGATCAGTTTTGAGAATCGAGAGAAACGGCCAAGTTCGACGCGCCGGTCGGTCTTCTCGGGCGTGTGCCACGCTCGGGGTGTAACTACGACTCTCTCGACGAAACCAACTGACCGTGCGCGTCGTCTTGCCAACTTTTGGAAACAAATCGAGGAAAACGACAAAGTCCGATCCTTGAACGGGGGATCAGTTGGGGAAGCGTAAATGTCTGTTTACATTATATATCTAAGAGTGTTTTAATCGGGGGAGCTAATGGCCAACAGCTTTTGTATATAATTGTGTGGGGGGTGGCTGGGTGGGTGGGTGGGTGGGTGTCTGCGTATGTGTGTGTGTGTGTGTGTGCGTGCGTGCGTGCGTGCGTGCGTGCGTGCCTATGTTGATGTGTGGGTGTGTGCATTAGTGTGTATGTGTGTGATATGTCTATGCCTTGCAGTATTGTAGCCAATAACACGCCCAATTAAATCCACTACATTTAGTACAATTATTGTTAGCTCGTTACAAAACATCTCACTGGACGCTATGTGTACATAATGTGATTGCAGTCGTTGTCAAAAGCAGTAAGACTGTAGGTGTGTATATTTATATATGTGGTTATTGTAAGACTGTAGGTGTGTATATTTATATATGTGGTTATTGTTACAGGGTCTTGTCTTGTCATGTGTAAATAAAGAATTGGGAAACGATGATCCAGCGCTCCGCGTCCATCCTTGACATTAACAAGTGCACATATGTATGTACAAACGTATACTTGTGCTTGTACATATATCTAAGAGTGTTTTAATCGTGGGAGCTAATGACCAACAGCTTTTGTATATAATTGTGTGTGGGGGGGTGGCTGGGTGGGTGGGTGGGTGGGTGTCTGCGTATGTGTGTGTGTGCGTGCGTGCGTGCGTGCCTATGTGTATGTGTGGGTGTGTGCATTAGTGTGTATGTGTGTGATATGTCTATGCCTTGCAGTATTGTAGCCAATAACACGCCCAATTAAATCCACTACATTTAGTACAATTAATGTTAGCTCGTTACAAAACATCTCCCTGGACGCTATGTGTACATAATGTGATTGCAGTCGTTGTCAAAAGCAGTAAGACTAAAGAGCAAACTATTTTGCTTATACTCGTGTATTCACTGCCGTCTTACGGATATGTTTCAGCTGTAATGTGTACCTGCGCTATTTGATACAATCTGTTGACAGAGGAACGAATCAAACAAAATAATATTTCGTATAACCTCGAGAAATTGTTGGTTGATCTGGAAGAGCGTTGGGAATTGTTGTCCTAGTTGGGTGACACCGTGTATCCTTTAGTACTGCATTTGAGGCAAACGCTTGTTATAGTAGTTTTACCATTACACACAATGCCATATTATCAGTATACTTGAGGCAACGCGCCTGTTGTAGTAGTTTTAACATTACACACAATGCCATAGTTTGAGTATACTTGTTTTAGTGTACTAATACCACGAAGATAATAGTTGACATTTCAAAAATAAGCTTTGCCGTTTTCGTATAATGTATTTCTATTTGATATTTATACGTATACAATATTGCGTGCTCCCAAGAAGCAAACTGCTTGTCGAACCGTCTTCCTTCGGATTGTCCTGGTTTCTCTCGGATTGCGATGTTTTCACATACGCATTATCTTGTCTACTAGTTTTGAAATTCCACCTGATATTATTACCTATTAATTTGAAAGCTGGTGTATTGTTTTCTACACAAGTTGCGATTAATGTTTGGTTGCTTTTTGATTGATTCCCAAAACATTCAACACCGCCATCTGCGAGGCCCTATAGCTTCATTGGAACTATGCCGCTTCAAACTTCTCGAAATAATAACAACAACATCCATTTGAATATTCCAGAATTTATTGTCATTGTCAGATTGTATGATTTATAAACGTGTACTATCCTAATCAGTGCATAATACGAATCATAACTGTCTAGTTCGAGTAGAGGCTTGATTACACATGAAGAATAAGTCGCGTGACTAATCATAAGTTAAGTCACAAAGTAAAACGTCGGACGCGTATAAACTATGTTCTGTTTTAGCTGAAATGAAGCATAACATATACGTTAAACACAAATTGGCAATACATACACAACTATTAAGAACAGTGTATACAGACTATGTGTTAATGTATACAGAAGTTGTGTTAATGTATACAGAAGATGTGTTAATGTATACCGAAGACGTGTTAATATGTTGATGGGAACACACGCTTGGGTGGTTCTACCGCAAGTGTGAAACTGGTAGCATCGGGGTCTTGTGGCAAGTTGAACGTTGCTATTTACAGCATGCGAGATAATCGACAACTGTCAAGAGCGTGAATGCACCACTTGGATAGACCAGCATTGTTTTCGCTGCGAGCACGACCACGGCGGGGAGAAGAAGGCGTATCGACTTGTGAGCAGTGGCGGCCACAGCAAGAGAGTGTGTGAAAGTGAGTCCTCGTGGCACTAATGTAAGGTTTCACGCTTCTAGGCAGAATTGATTATCTAAAAAGGTATTTAATTATTACCGCAACCATTACACCAATGCACATATACGCACACACAGGCACATACCCACCCATACACTCACTCACTCGCTCGCTCGCTTGTTCGATTGATCGATCGGTCGATCGATCGCACGCACGCACGCACGCATGCTCGCACGCACGCACGCACACACACACACACACACACACACACACACGCACACACACACGCACAAGAACACGAATCACATATGAACATATGCAAATATACATGTGTGCATATTCACGATGCTACGTAAATACGTATGATTGCATGGCATGGGAAAGCGTCGGTCTTCAAGCAATTGTCGTAATAATAAAAATTGGCTCGCAGCCAAAATATGTTAAGAAGCGCTTATATGGGCCTAATCAGACACTCCAGATATGTGTTTCTTTGTCTCCCTGCCTTGTCTCCCTGCCCAGTCTCCCTGTCCTGTCTCCCCGCCCTGTCTCCCTGCCCTGTCTCCCTGCCCTGTCTCCCTGTCCTGTTTCCTTGTCCTGTCTCCCTGCCCTGTCTCCCTGTCCTGTCTCCCTGCCCTGTCTCCCTGCCCTGTCTCCCTGTCCTCTCTCCTTGTCTTGTCTCCCTGTCCGGTCTCCCTGCCCTGTCTCCCCGCTCTGTCTCCCTTCCCTGTCTCCCTGCCCTGTCTCCCTGCCCTGTCTCCCTGCCCTGTCTCCCTGCCCTGTCTCCCTGCCCTGTCTCCCTGCCCTGTCTCCCTGCCTTGTCTCCCTGCCCTGTCTCCATGTCCTGTCTGCCTGCCCTGTCTCCCCGGCCTGTCTCCCCGCCCTGTCTCCCCGCCCTGTCTCCCTGCCTTGTCTTCCTGCCCTGTCTCCCCGCCCTGTCTCCCTGCCTTGTCTCCCTGCCCTGTATCCCCGCCCTGTCTCCCCGACCTGTCTCCCTGCCCTGTCTCCCTGTCTTATCTCCCTGTCCTGTCTCCCCGCTCAGTCTCCCTGCCCAATCTCCCTGCCCTGTCTCCTTGTCCTGTCTCTCTGTCCTGTCTCCCTGCCCTGTCTCCCTGTCCTGTCTCCCTGTCCTGTCTCTCTGTCCTGTCTCCCTGCCCTGTCTCCCTGTCTTATCTCCCTGTCCTGTCTCCCCGCTCAGTATCCCTGCCCAATCTCCCTGCCATGTCTCCTTGTCCTGTATCTCTGTCCTGTCTCCCTGTCCTGTCTCCCTGCCCTGTCTCCCTGCCCTGTCTCCATGTCTTGTCTCCCTGTCTTGGCTCCCTGTCCTGTCTCCCTGTCCTGTCTCCCTGTCTTGTCTCCCTGCCCTGACTCACTGTCCTGTCTCCCTGTCCTGTCTCCCTGTCTTGTCTCCCTGCCCTGTCTCCCTGCCCTGTTTCCCTGTCCCTCTCTCCTTGTCTTGTCTCCCTGTCCGGTCTCCCTGCCCTGTCTCCCCGCCCTCTCTCCTTGTCTTGTCTCCCTGCCCTGTGTCCCTGCCCTGTCTCCCTGCCTTGTCTCCCTGTCCTGTCTCCCTGCCCTGTCTCTCTGTCCTGTCTCCCTGCCCTGTCTCCCTGCCCTGTTTCACTGTCCTGTCTCCCTGTCCTGTCTCCTTGTCTTGACTCCCTGCCCTGTCTCCCTGCCCTGTTTCCCTGCCCTGTCTCCCTGTCCTGTCTCCCTGCCCTGTTTCCCTGCCCTGTCTCCTTGTCCTGTCTCCCTGTCTTGTCTCCCTGCCCTGTCTCCCTGCCCTGTCTCCCTGTCCTGTATCCCTGCCCTGTCTCCCCGCCCTGTCTCCCTGCCCTGTCTCCCTGTCCTGTTTCCCTGTTTTGTCTCCCTGCCCTGTCTCCCTGCCCTGTCTCCCTGTCCTGTCTCACTGTGCTGACTCCCTGCCCTGTCTTCCTCTATTGTCTCCCTGTCCTGTCTCCCTGCCCTGTCTCCCTGTCCTGTCTCCCTGTCTTCTCTCCCTGTCCTGTCTCCCTGTCCTGTCTCCCTGTCTTGTCTTCCCGCCCTGTCTCCCTGTCCTGTCTCCCTGCCCTGTCTCCCCGCCCTGTCTTCCAGTCCTATCTCCCCGCCCTGTTTCCCTGCCCTGTCTCCCTGTCCTCTCTCCCTGTCTTGTCTCCCTGCCCTGTCTCCCTGTCCTGTATCCCTGTCCTGTCTCCCTGCCCTGTCTCCCTGTCCTGTCTCCCTGTCTTGTCTCCCTGTCCTGTCTCCCTGTCCTGTCTCCCTGTCCTGTCTCCCTGTCTTGTCTCCCTGCCCTGACTCACTGTCCTGTCTCCCTGTCCTGTCTCCCTGTCTTGTCTCCCTGCCTTGTCTCCCTGCCCTGTCTCCCCGCCCTGTCTCCCCGCCCTGCCTCCCTGCCCTGTATCCCTGTCTTATCTCCCTGTCCTGTCTCCCTGCTCAGTCTCCCTGCCCAATCTCCCTGCCCTGTCTCCTTGTCCTGTCTCTCTGTCCTGTCTCCTTGCCCTGTCTCCCTGTCCTGTCTCCCTGTCCTGTCTCCCTGTCCTGTCTGCCTGCCCTTTCTCCCTGTCTTATCTCCCTGTCCTGTCTCCCCGCTCAGTCTCCCTGCCCAATCTCCCTGCCCTGTCTCCTTGTCCTGTATCTCTGTCCTGTCTCCCTGCCCTGTCTCCCTGCCCTGTTTCCCTGCCCTGTCTCCCTGTCCTGTCTCCCTGTCTTGTCTCCCTGCCCTGTCTCCCTGCCCTGTTTCCCTGCCCTGTCTCCCTGTCCTGTCTCCCTGCCCTGTTTCCCTGCCCTGCCTCCTTGTCCTGTCTCCCTGTCTTTTCTCCCTGCCCTGTCTCCCTGCCCTGTCTCCCTGCCCTGTCTCCCTGCCCTGTCTCCCTGCCTTGTCTCCCTGCCCTCTCTCCATGTCCTGTCTGCCTGCCCTGTCTCCCCGGCCTGTCTCCCCGCCCTGTCTCCCCGCCCTGTCTCCCTGCCTTGTCTTCCTGCCCTGTCTCCCCGCCCTGTCTCCCTGCCTTGTCTCCCTGCCCTGTATCCCCGCCCTGTCTCCCCGACCTGTCTCCCTGCCCTGTCTCCCTGTCTTATCTCCCTGTCCTGCTCCCCGCTCAGTCTCCCTGCCCAATCTCCCTGCCCTGTCTCCTTGTCCTGTCTCTCTGTCCTGTCTCCCTGCCCTGTCTCCCTGTCCTGTCTCCCTGTCCTGTCTCCCTGTCCTGTCTCCCTGCCCTTTCTCCCTGTCTTATCTCCCTGTCCTGTCTCCCCGCTCAGTATCCCTGCCCAATCTCCCTGCCCTGTCTCCTTGTCCTGGATCTCTGTCCTGTCTCCCTGTCCTGTCTCCCTGCCCTGTCTCCCTGCCCTGTCTCCATGTCTTGTCTCCCTGTCTTGGCTCCCTGTCCTGTCTCCCTGTCCTGTCTCCCTGTCTTGTCTCCCTGCCCTGACTCACTGTCCTGTCTCCCTGTCCTGTCTCCCTGTCTTGTCTCCCTGCCCTGTCTCCCTGCCCTGTCTCCCTGTCTTGTCTCCCTGTCCTGTCTCCCTGTCATGTCTCCCTATCTTGTCTCCCTGCCCTGTCTCCCTGTCCTATCTCCCTGCCCTGTCTCCACGCCCTGACTCCCTGTCCTATCTCCCTGCCCTGTCTCCTTGTCCTGTTTCCCTGTCCTGTATCCCTGCCCTGTCTCCCTGCCCTGTTTCCCTGTCCCTCTCTCCTTGTCTTGTCTCCCTGACCGGTCTCCCTGCCCTGTCTCCCCGCCCTCTCTCCTTGTCTTGTCTCCCTGCCCTGTCTCCCTGCCCTGTCTCCCTGCCTTGTCTCCCTGTCCTGTCTCCCTGCCCTGTCTCCCTGCCTTGTCTCCCTGCCCTGTCTCCCCGCCCTGTCTCCCCGCCCTGTCTCCCTGCCCTGTCTCCCTGTCTTATCTCCCTGTCCTGTCTCCCCGCTCAGTCTCCCTGCCCAATCTCCCTGCCCTGTCTCCTTGTCCTGTCTCTCTTTCCTGTCTCCTTGCCCTGTCTCCCTGTCCTGTCTCCCTGTCCTGTCTCCCTGTCCTGTCTGCCTGCCCTTTCTCCCTGTCTTATCTCCCTGTCATGTCTCCCCGCTCAGACTCCCTTCCCAATCTCCCTGCCCTGTCTCCTTGTCCTGTATCTCTGTCCTGTCTCCCTGCCCTGTCTCCCTGCCCGGTTTCCCTGCCCTGTCTCCCTGTCCTGTCTCCCTGTCTTGTATCCCTGCCCTGTCTCCCTGCCTTGTTTCCCTGCCCTGTATCTCTGTCCTGTCTCCCTGCCCTGTCTCCCTGCCCTGTTTCCCTGCCCTGTCTCCCTGTCCTGTCTCCCTGTCTTGTCTCCCTGCCCTGTCTCCCTGTCCTGTATCCCTGCCCTGTCTCCCTGTCCTGTCTCCCTGCCCTGTCTCCCCGCCCTGTCTCCATGTCCTATCTCCCTGCCCTGTCTCCCTGTCCTGTCTCTCTGTCCTGTCTGCCTGTCCTGTCTCCCTGTCTTGTCTCCTTGCCCTGTCTCCCTGCCCTGTCTCCCTGCCCTGTCTCCCTGCCATGTCTCCCTGTCTTGTCTCCCTGTCCTGTCTCCCTGTCCAGTCTCCCCGCCCTGTCTCCCTGCCCTGTCTCCCTGCCCTGTCTCCCTGTCTTGTCTCCCTGTCCAGTCTCCCCGCCCTGTCTCCCTGCCCTGTCTCCCTGCCCTGTCTCCCTGTCTTGTCTCCCTTTCCGGTCTCACTGCCCAGTCTCCCCGCTCTGTCTCCCTGCCCTGTCTCCCTGCCCTGTTTCCCTGCCCTGTCTCCCTGCCCTGTCTCCCTGCCCTGTCTCCCTGCCTTCTCTCCCTGCCCTGTCTCCATGTCCTGTCTGCCTGCCCTGTCTCCCCGGCCTGTCTCCCCGCCCTGTCTCCCCGCCCTGTCTCCCTGCCTTGTCTCCCTGCCCTGTCTCCCCGCCCTGTCTCACAGCCCTGTCTCCCTGCCCTGTCTCCTTTGTCCTGTCTCCCCGCTCAGGCTCCCTGCCCAATCTCCATGCCCTTTCTCCTTGTCCTGTTTCTCTGTCCTGTCTCCCTGCCCTGTCTCCCTGTCCTCTCTCCCTGTCCTGTCTCCCTGTCCTGTCTCCCTGCCCTGTCTCCCTGTCCTGTCTCCCTGTCTTGTCTCCCTGTCCTGTCTCCCTGTCCTGTCTCCCTGTCTTGTCTCCCCGCCATGTCTCCCTGTCCTGTCTCCCTGCCCTGTCTCCCCGCCCTGACTCCCTGTCCTATCTCCCTGCCCTGTCTCCTTGTCCTGTTTCCCTGTCCTGTATCCCTGCCCTGTCTCCCTGCCCTGTTTCCCTGTCCCTCTCTCCTTGTCTTGTCTCCCTGACCGGTCTCCCTGCCCTGTCTCCCCGCCCTCTCTCCTTGTCTTGTCTCCCTGCCCTGTCTCCCTGCCCTGTCTCCCTGCCTTGTCTCCCTGTCCTGTCTCCCTGCCCTGTCTCCCTGCCTTGTCTCCCTGCCCTGTCTCCCCGCCCTGTCTCCCCGCCCTGTCTCCCTGCCCTGTCTCCCTGTCTTATCTCCCTGTCCTGTCTCCCCGCTCAGTCTCCCTGCCCAATCTCCCTGCCCTGTCTCCTTGTCCTGTCTCTCTTTCCTGTCTCCTTGCCCTGTCTCCCTGTCCTGTCTCCCTGTCCTGTCTCCCTGTCCTGTCTGCCTGCCCTTTCTCCCTGTCTTATCTCCCTGTCATGTCTCCCCGCTCAGACTCCCTTCCCAATCTCCCTGCCCTGTCTCCTTGTCCTGTATCTCTGTCCTGTCTCCCTGCCCTGTCTCCCTGCCCGGTTTCCCTGCCCTGTCTCCCTGTCCTGTCTCCCTGTCTTGTATCCCTGCCCTGTCTCCCTGCCTTGTTTCCCTGCCCTGTATCTCTGTCCTGTCTCCCTGCCCTGTCTCCCTGCCCTGTTTCCCTGCCCTGTCTCCCTGTCCTGTCTCCCTGTCTTGTCTCCCTGCCCTGTCTCCCTGTCCTGTATCCCTGCCCTGTCTCCCTGTCCTGTCTCCCTGCCCTGTCTCCCCGCCCTGTCTCCATGTCCTATCTCCCTGCCCTGTCTCCCTGTCCTGTCTCTCTGTCCTGTCTGCCTGTCCTGTCTCCCTGTCTTGTCTCCTTGCCCTGTCTCCCTGCCCTGTCTCCCTGCCCTGTCTCCCTGCCATGTCTCCCTGTCTTGTCTCCCTGTCCTGTCTCCCTGTCCAGTCTCCCCGCCCTGTCTCCCTGCCCTGTCTCCCTGCCCTGTCTCCCTGTCTTGTCTCCCTGTCCAGTCTCCCCGCCCTGTCTCCCTGCCCTGTCTCCCTGCCCTGTCTCCCTGTCTTGTCTCCCTTTCCGGTCTCACTGCCCAGTCTCCCCGCTCTGTCTCCCTGCCCTGTCTCCCTGCCCTGTTTCCCTGCCCTGTCTCCCTGCCCTGTCTCCCTGCCCTGTCTCCCTGCCTTCTCTCCCTGCCCTGTCTCCATGTCCTGTCTGCCTGCCCTGTCTCCCCGGCCTGTCTCCCCGCCCTGTCTCCCCGCCCTGTCTCCCTGCCTTGTCTCCCTGCCCTGTCTCCCCGCCCTGTCTCACAGCCCTGTCTCCCTGCCCTGTCTCCTTTGTCCTGTCTCCCCGCTCAGGCTCCCTGCCCAATCTCCATGCCCTTTCTCCTTGTCCTGTTTCTCTGTCCTGTCTCCCTGCCCTGTCTCCCTGTCCTCTCTCCCTGTCCTGTCTCCCTGTCCTGTCTCCCTGCCCTGTCTCCCTGTCCTGTCTCCCTGTCTTGTCTCCCTGTCCTGTCTCCCTGTCCTGTCTCCCTGTCTTGTCTCCCCGCCATGTCTCCCTGTCCTGTCTCCCTGCCCTGTCTCCCCGCCCTGTCTCCCTGTCCTATCTCCCTGTCCTGTCTCCCTGCCCTGTCTCCCGGCCCTGACTCCCTGCCCTGTCTCCCTGCCTTGTCTCCCTGCCCTGTCTCCATGTCCTCTCTCCCTGCCCTGTCTCCATGTCTTGTCTCCCTGTACGGTCTCCCTGCCCTGTCTACCTGCCCTGTTTCCCTGCCCTGTCTCCCTGCCCTGTCTCCCTGCCCTGTCTCCCTGCCTTGTCTCCCTGCCCTGTCTCCATGTCCTGTCTCCCTGCCCTGTCTCCCTGTCTTGTCTCCCTGTCCTGTCTCCCTGTCCTGTCTGCCTGTCTTGTCTCCCTGCCCTGTCTCCCTGCCCTGTCTCCCTGTCCTGTCTCCCTGCCCTGTCTCCCTGCCCTGTTTCCCTGTCCCTCTATCCTTGTCTTGTCTCCCTGTCCGGTCTCCCTGCCCTGTCTCCCCGCCCTCTCTCCTTGTCCTGTCTCTCTGTCCTGTCTCCCTGCCCTGTCTCCCTGCCTTGTTTCCCTGCCCTGTCTCCCTGTCCTGTCTCTCTGTCCTGTCTCCCTGCCCTGTCTCCTTGTCCTGTCTCTCTGTCCTGTCTCCCTACCCTGTCTCCTTGTCCTGTCTCTCTGTCCTGTCTCCCTGCCCTGTCTCCCTGCCCTGTTTCCCTGCCCTGTCTCCTTGTCCTGTCTCTCTGTCCTGTCTCCCTGCCCTGTCTCCCTGCCCTGTTTCCCTGCCCTGTCTCCCTGTCCTGTCTCTCTGTCCTGTCTCCTTGCCATGTCTCCCTGTCCTGTCTCCCTGCCCAATCTCCATGCCCTGTCTCCTTGTCCTGTCTCTCTGTCCTGTCTCCCTGCCCTGTCTCCCTGTCCTGTCTCCCTGTCCTGTCTCCCTGTCCTGTTTCCCTGCCCTGTCTCCCTGTCTTATCTCCCTGTCCTGTCTCCCCGCTCAGTCTCCCTGCCCTGTCTCCCTGCCCTGTCTCTCTGCCTTGTCTCCCTGTCCGGTCTCCCTGCCCTGACTCCCTGCCATGTCTCCCTGTCTTGTCTCCCTGTCCTGTCTCTCTGTCCTGTCTGCCTGTCCTGTCTCCCTGTCTTGTCTCCTTGCCCTGTCTCCCTGCCCTGTCTCCCTGCCCTGTCTCCCTGCCCTGTCTCCCTGCCATGTCTCCCTGTCTTGTCTCCCTGTCCTGTCTCCCTGTCCTGTCTCCCCGCCCTGTCTCCCTGCCCTGTCTCCCTGCCCTGTCTCCCTGTCTTGTCTCCCTGTCCGGTCTCCCTGCCCTGTCTCCCCGCTCTGTCTCCCTGCCCTGTCTCCCTGCCCTGTTTCCCTGCCCTGTCTCCCTGCCCTGTCTCCCTGCCCTGTCTCCCTGCCCTGTCTCACTGCCCTGTCTCCCTCCCCTGTCTCCCTGCCTTCTCTCCCTGCCCTGTCTCCATGTCCTGTCTGCCTGCCCTGTCTCCCCGGCCTGTCTCCTCGCCCTGTCTCCCCGCCCTGTCTCCCTGCCCTGTCTCCCTTCCCTGTCTCCCTGTCCTGTATCCCTGCCCTGTCTCCCCGCCCTGTCTCCCTGTCCTCTCTCCTTGTATTGTCTCCCTGTACGGTCTCCCTGCCCTGTCTCCCCGCTCTGTCTCCCTGCCCTTTCTACCTGCCCTGTTTCCCTACCTTGTCTCCCTACCCTGTCTCCCTGCCCTGTCTCCCTGCCCTGTCTCCCTGCCTTGTCTCCCTGCCCTGTCTCCATGTCCTGTATCCCTGCCCTGTCTCCCTGTCTTGTCTCCCTGTCCTGTCTCCCTGTCCTGTCTCCCTGTCTTATCTCCCTGCCCTGTCTCCCAGCCCTGTCTCCCTCTCCTGTCTCCCTGCCCTGTCTCCCTGCCCTATTTCCCTGACCTGTCTCCCTGTCCTGTCTCCCTGTCTTGTCTCCCTGCCCTGTCTCCCTGCCGTGTCTCCCTGTCCTGTCTCCTTGTCCTGTTTCCCTGTCCTGTATCCCTCCCCTGTCTCCCTGTCCTGTCTCCCTGCCCTGTCTCCCTGCCCTGTCTCCCTGTCCTCTCTCCTTGTCTTGTCTCCCTGTCCGATCTCCCTGCCCTGTCTCCCCGCCCTCTCTCCTTGTCTTGTCTCCCTGCCCTGTCTCCCTGCCCTGTCTCCCTGTCCTCTCTCCTTGTCTTGTATCCCTGTCCGATCTCCCTGCCCTGTCTCCCCGCACTCTCTCCTTGTCTTGTCTCCCTGCCCTGTCTCCCTGCCCTGTCTCTCTGCCTTGTCTCCCTGTCCGGTCTCCCTGCCCTGACTCCCTGCCATGTCTCCCTGTCTTGTCTCCCTGTCCTGTCTCCCTGTCCTGTCTCTCTGTCCTGTCTCTCTGTCCTGTCTGCCTGTCCTGTCTCCCTGTCCAATCTCCC
Organism: Oasisia sp. SBJ-2009; assembly: GCA_964017155.1. Taxonomy (NCBI): domain Eukaryota; kingdom Metazoa; phylum Annelida; class Polychaeta; order Sabellida; family Siboglinidae; genus Oasisia; species Oasisia sp. SBJ-2009. Next base: position 961,373 of record OZ024863.1, read on the forward strand.
TGCCCTGTCTCCCTGTCCTGTCTCCCTGTCTTCTCTCCCTGTCCTGTCTCTCTGTCCTGTCTGCCTGTCCTGTCTCCCTGTCTTGTCTCCTTGCCCTGTCTCCCTGCCCTGTCTCCCTGCCCTGTCTCCCTGCCCTGTCTCCCTGCCCTGTCTCCCTGCCATGTCTCCCTGTCTTGTCTCCCTGTCCTGTCTCCCTGTCCTGTCTCCCCGCCCTGTCTCCCTGCCCTGTCTCCCTGCCCTGTCTCCCTGTCTTGTCTCCCTGTCCGGTCTCCCTGCCCTGTCTCCCCGCTATGTCTCCCTGCCCTGTCTCCCTGCCCTGTTTCCCTGCCCTGTCTCCCTGCCCTGTCTCCCTGCCCTGTCTCCCTGCCCTGTTTCCCTGCCCTGTCTCCCTGCCCTGTCTCCCTGCCTTCTCTCCCTGCCCTGTCTCCATGTCCTGTCTGCCTGCCCTGTCTCCCCGGCCTGTCTCCTCGCCCTGTCTCCCTGCCCTGTCTCCCTGTCTTATCTCCCTGTCCTGTCTACCCGCTCAGTCTCCCTGCCCAATCTCCCTACCCTGTCTCCCTGTCTTGTCTCCCTGTCCTGTCTCCCTGTCCTGTCTCCCCGCCCTGTCTCCCTGCCCTGTCTCCCTGCCCTGTCTCCCTGTCTTATCTCCCTGTCCTGTCTACCCGCTCAGTCTCCCTGCCCAATCTCCCTACCCTGTCTCCCTGTCCTGTCTCCCTGTCCTGACTCCATGTCTTGACTCCCTGCCCTGTCTCCCTGCCCTGTCTCCCTGCCCTGTTTCCCTGCCCTCTCTCCCTGTCCTGTCTCCCTGCCCTGTTTCCCTGCCCTGTCTCCTTGACTTGTCTCCCTGTCTTGTCTCCTTGCCCTGTCTCCCTGCCCTGTCTCCCTGTCCTGTATCCCTGCCCTGTCTCCCCGCCCTGTCTCCCTGTCCTCTCTCCTTGTATTGTCTCCCTGTACGGTCTCCCTGCCCTGTCTCCACGCTCTGTCTCCCTGCCCTTTCTACCTGCCCTGTTTCCCTACCCTGTCTCCCTGCCCTGTCTCCCTGCCCTGTCTCCCTGCCCTGTCTCCCTGCCCTGTCTCCCTGCCTTGTCTCCCTGCCCTGTCTCCATGTCCTGTCTCCCTGCCCTGTCTCCCTGTCTTGTCTCCCTGTCCTGTCTCCCTGTCCTGTCTCCCTGTCTTGTCTCCCTGCCCTGTCTCCCTGCCCTGTCTCCCTGTCCTGTCTCCCTGCCCTGTCTCCCTGCCCTGTTTCCCTGCCCTGTCTCCCTGTCCTGTCTCCCTGTCTTGTCTCCCTGCCCTGTCTCCCTGCCCTGTCTCCCTGTCCTGTCTCCTTGTCCTGTTTCCCTGTCCTGTATCCCTGCCCTGTCTCCCTGTCCTGTCTCCCTGCCCTGTCTCCCTGCTCTGTCTCCCTGTCCTCTCTCCTTGTCTTGTCTCCCTGTCCGATCTCCCTGCCCTGTCTCCCCGCCCTCTCTCCTTGTCTTGTCTCCCTGTCCGATCTCCCTGCCCTGTCTCCCCGCACTCTCTCCTTGTCTTGTCTCCCTGCCCTGTCTCCCTGCCCTGTCTCTCTGCCTTGTCTCCCTGTCCGGTCTCCCTGCCCTGACTCCCTGCCATGTCTCCCTGTCTTGTCTCCCTGTCCTGTCTCTCTGTCCTGTCTGCCTGTCCTGTCTCCCTGTCTTGTCTCCTTGCCCTGTCTCCCTGCCCTGTCTCCCTGCCCTGTCTCCCTGCCCTGTCTCCCTGCCATGTCTCCCTGTCTTGTCTCCCTGTCCTGTCTCCCTGTCCTGTCTCCCTGCCCTGTCTCCCTGCCTTGTCTCCCTGCCCTCTCTCCATGTCCTGTCTCCCTGCCCAGTCTCCCTGTCTTGTCTCCCTGTCCTGTCTCCCTGTCCTGTCTCCCTGTCTTGTCTCCCTGCCCTGTCTCCCTGCCCTGTCTCCCTGTCCTGTCTCCCTGCCCTGTCTCCCTGCCCTGTTTCCCTGCCCTGTCTCCCTGTCCTGTCTCCCTGTCTTGTCTCCCTGCCCTGTCTCCCTGCCCTGTCTCCCTGTCCTGTCTCCTTGTCCTGTTTCCCTGTCCTGTATCCCTGCCCTGTCTGTCTGTCCTGTCTCCCTGCCCTGTCTCCCTGCTCTGTCTCCCTGTCCTCTCTCCTTGTCTTGTCTCCCTGTCCGATCTCCCTGCCCTGTCTCCCCGCCCTCTCTCCTTGTCTTGTCTCCCTGCCCTGTCTCCCTGCCCTGTCTCCCTGTCCTCTCTCCTTGTCTTGTCTCCCTGTCCGATCTCCCTGCCCTGTCTCCCCGCCCTCTCTCCTTGTCTTGTCTCCCTGCCCTGTCTCCCTGCCCTGTCTCTCTGCCTGGTCTCCCTGTCCGGTCTCCCTGCCCTGACTCCCTGCCATGTCTCCCTGTCTTGTCTCCCTGTCCTGTCTCTCTGTCCTGTCTGCCTGTCCTGTCTCCCTGTCTTGTCTCCTTGCCCTGTCTCCCTGCCCTGTCTCCCTGCCCTGTCTCCCTGCCCTGTCTCCCTGCCATGTCTCCCTGTCTTGTCTCCCTGTCCTGTCTCCCTGTCCTGTCTCCCCGCCCTGTCTCCCTGCCCTGTCTCCCTGCCCTGTCTCCCTGTCTTGTCTCCCTGTCCGGTCTCCCTGCCCTGTCTCCCCGCTCTGTCTCCCTGCCCTGTCTCCCTGCCCTGTTTTCCTGCCCTGTCTCCCTGCCCTGTCTCCCTGCCCTGTCTCCCTGCCCTGTCTCCCTGCCATGTCTCCCTGTCTTGTCTCCCTGTCCTGTCTCCCTGTCCTGTCTCCCCGCCCTGTCTCCCTGCCCTGTCTCCCTGCCCTGTCTCCCTGTCTTGTCTCCCTGTCCGGTCTCCCTGCCCTGTCTCCCCGCTCTGTCTCCCTGCCCTGTCTCCCTGCCCTGTTTCCCTGCCCTGTCTCCCTGCCCTGTCTCCCTGCCCTGTCTCCCTGCCCTGTCTCACTGCCCTGTCTCCCTCCCCTGTCTCCCTGCCTTCTCTCCCTGCCCTGTCTCCATGTCCTGTCTGCCTGCCCTGTCTCCCCGGCCTGTCTCCTCGCCCTGTCTCCCCGCCCTGTCTCCCTGCCCTGTCTCCCTTCCCTGTCTCCCTGTCCTGTATCCCTGCCCTGTCTCCCCGCCCTGTCTCCCTGTCCTCTCTCCTTGTATTGTCTCCCTGTACGGTCTCCCTGCCCTGTCTCCACGCTCTGTCTCCCTGCCCTTTCTACCTGCCCTGTTTCCCTACCCTGTCTCCCTGCCCTGTCTCCCTGCCCTGTCTCCCTGCCCTGTCTCCCTGCCCTGTCTCCCTGCCTTGTCTCCCTGCCCTGTCTCCATGTCCTGTCTCCCTGCCCTGTCTCCCTGTCTTGTCTCCCTGTCCTGTCTCCCTGTCCTGTCTCCCTGTCTTGTCTCCCTGCCCTGTCTCCCTGCCCTGTCTCCCTGTCCTGTCTCCCTGCCCTGTCTCCCTGCCCTGTTTCCCTGCCCTGTCTCCCTGTCCTGTCTCCCTGTCTTGTCTCCCTGCCCTGTCTCCCTGCCCTGTCTCCCTGTCCTGTCTCCTTGTCCTGTTTCCCTGTCCTGTATCCCTGCCCTGTCTCCCTGTCCTGTCTCCCTGCCCTGTCTCCCTGCTCTGTCTCCCTGTCCTCTCTCCTTGTCTTGTCTCCCTGTCCGATCTCCCTGCCCTGTCTCCCCGCCCTCTCTCCTTGTCTTGTCTCCCTGCCCTGTCTCCCTGCCCTGTCTCCCTGTCCTCTCTCCTTGTCTTGTCTCCCTGTCCGATCTCCCTGCCCTGTCTCCCCGCACTCTCTCCTTGTCTTGTCTCCCTGCCCTGTCTCCCTGCCCTGTCTCTCTGCCTTGTCTCCCTGTCCGGTCTCCCTGCCCTGACTCCCTGCCATGTCTCCCTGTCTTGTCTCCCTGTCCTGTCTCTCTGTCATGTCTGCCTGTCCTGTCTCCCTGTCTTGTCTCCTTGCCCTGTCTCCCTGCCCTGTCTCCCTGCCCTGTCTCCCTGCCCTGTCTCCCTGCCATGTCTCCCTGTCTTGTCTCCCTGTCCTGTCTCCCTGTCCTGTCTCCCTGCCCTGTCTCCCTGCCTTGTCTCCCTGCCCTCTCTCCATGTCCTGTCTCCCTGCCCAGTCTCCCTGTCTTGTCTCCCTGTCCTGTCTCCCTGTCCTGTCTCCCTGTCTTGTCTCCCTGCCCTGTCTCCCTGCCCTGTCTCCCTGTCCTGTCTCCCTGCCCTGTCTCCCTGCCCTGTTTCCCTGCCCTGTCTCCCTGTCCTGTCTCCCTGTCTTGTCTCCCTGCCCTGTCTCCCTGCCCTGTCTCCCTGTCCTGTCTCCTTGTCCTGTTTCCCTGTCCTGTATCCCTGCCCTGTCTGTCTGTCCTGTCTCCCTGCCCTGTCTCCCTGCTCTGTCTCCCTGTCCTCTCTCCTTGTCTTGTCTCCCTGTCCGATCTCCCTGCCCTGTCTCCCCGCCCTCTCTCCTTGTCTTGTCTCCCTGCCCTGTCTCCCTGCCCTGTCTCCCTGTCCTCTCTCCTTGTCTTGTCTCCCTGTCCGATCTCCCTGCCCTGTCTCCCCGCACTCTCTCCTTGTCTTGTCTCCCTGCCCTGTCTCCCTGCCCTGTCTCTCTGCCTGGTCTCCCTGTCCGGTCTCCCTGCCCTGACTCCCTGCCATGTCTCCCTGTCTTGTCTCCCTGTCCTGTCTCTCTGTCCTGTCTGCCTGTCCTGTCTCCCTGTCTTGTCTCCTTGCCCTGTCTCCCTGCCCTGTCTCCCTGCCCTGTCTCCCTGCCCTGTCTCCCTGCCATGTCTCCCTGTCTTGTCTCCCTGTCCTGTCTCCCTGTCCTGTCTCCCCGCCCTGTCTCCCTGCCCTGTCTCCCTGCCCTGTCTCCCTGTCTTGTCTCCCTGTCCGGTCTCCCTGCCCTGTCTCCCCGCTCTGTCTCCCTGCCCTGTCTCCCTGCCCTGTTTTCCTGCCCTGTCTCCCTGCCCTGTCTCCCTGCCCTGTCTCCCTGCCCTGTCTCCCTGCCATGTCTCCCTGTCTTGTCTCCCTGTCCTGTCTCCCTGTCCTGTCTCCCCGCCCTGTCTCCCTGCCCTGTCTCCCTGCCCTGTCTCCCTGTCTTGTCTCCCTGTCCGGTCTCCCTGCCCTGTCTCCCCGCTCTGTCTCCCTGCCCTGTCTCCCTGCCCTGTTTCCCTGCCCTGTCTCCCTGCCCTGTCTCCCTGCCCTGTCTCCCTGCCCTGTCTCACTGCCCTGTCTCCCTCCCCTGTCTCCCTGCCTTCTCTCCCTGCCCTGTCTCCATGTCCTGTCTGCCTGCCCTGTCTCCCCGGCCTGTCTCCTCGCCCTGTCTCCCCGCCCTGTCTCCCTGCCCTGTCTCCCTTCCCTGTCTCCCTGTCCTGTATCCCTGCCCTGTCTCCCCGCCCTGTCTCCCTGTCCTCTCTCCTTGTATTGTCTCCCTGTACGGTCTCCCTGCCCTGTCTCCCCGCTCTGTCTCCCTGCCCTTTCTACCTGCCCTGTTTCCCTACCTTGTCTCCCTACCCTGTCTCCCTGCCCTGTCTCCCTGCCCTGTCTCCCTGCCTTGTCTCCCTGCCCTGTCTCCATGTCCTGTATCCCTGCCCTGTCTCCCTGTCTTGTCTCCCTGTCCTGTCTCCCTGTCCTGTCTCCCTGTCTTATCTCCCTGCCCTGTCTCCCAGCCCTGTCTCCCTGTCCTGTCTCCCTGCCCTGTCTCCCTGCCCTATTTCCCTGTCCTGTTTCCCTGTCCTGTATCCCTGCCCTGTCTCCCTGTCCTGTCTCCCTGCCCTGTCTCCCTGCCCTGTCTCCCTGTCCTCTCTCCTTGTCTTGTCTCCCTGTCCGATCTCCCTGCCCTGTCTCCCCGCCCTCTCTCCTTGTCTTGTCTCCCTGCCCTGTCTCCCTGCCCTGTCTCCCTGTCCTCTCTCCTTGTCTTGTATCCCTGTCCGATCTCCCTGCCCTGTCTCCCCGCACTCTCTCCTTGTCTTGTCTCCCTGCCCTGTCTCCCTGCCCTGTCTCTCTGCCTTGTCTCCCTGTCCGGTCTCCCTGCCCTGACTCCCTGCCATGTCTCCCTGTCTTGTCTCCCTGTCCTGTCTCCCTGTCCTGTCTCTCTGTCCTGTCTCTCTGTCCTGTCTGCCTGTCCTGTCTCCCTGTCCAATCTCCCTGCCCTGTCTCCCTGTCCTGTCTCCCTGTCTTCTCTCCCTGTCCTGTCTCTCTGTCCTGTCTGCCTGTCCTGTCTCCCTGTCTTGTCTCCTTGCCCTGTCTCCCTGCCCTGTCTCCCTGCCCTGTCTCCCTGCCCTGTCTCCCTGCCCTGTCTCCCTGCCATGTCTCCCTGTCTTGTCTCCCTGTCCTGTCTCCCTGTCCTGTCTCCCCGCCCTGTCTCCCTGCCCTGTCTCCCTGCCCTGTCTCCCTGTCTTGTCTCCCTGTCCGGTCTCCCTGCCCTGTCTCCCCGCTATGTCTCCCTGCCCTGTCTCCCTGCCCTGTTTCCCTGCCCTGTCTCCCTGCCCTGTCTCCCTGCCCTGTCTCCCTGCCCTGTTTCCCTGCCCTGTCTCCCTGCCCTGTCTCCCTGCCTTCTCTCCCTGCCCTGTCTCCATGTCCTGTCTGCCTGCCCTGTCTCCCCGGCCTGTCTCCTCGCCCTGTCTCCCTGCCCTGTCTCCCTGTCTTATCTCCCTGTCCTGTCTACCCGCTCAGTCTCCCTGCCCAATCTCCCTACCCTGTCTCCCTGTCTTGTCTCCCTGTCCTGTCTCCCTGTCCTGTCTCCCCGCCCTGTCTCCCTGCCCTGTCTCCCTGCCCTGTCTCCCTGTCTTATCTCCCTGTCCTGTCTACCCGCTCAGTCTCCCTGCCCAATCTCCCTACCCTGTCTCCCTGTCCTGTCTCCCTGTCCTGTCTCCATGTCTTGACTCCCTGCCCTGTCTCCCTGCCCTGTCTCCCTGCCCTGTTTCCCTGCCCTCTCTCCCTGTCCTGTCTCCCTGCCCTGTTTCCCTGCCCTGTCTCCTTGACTTGTCTCCCTGTCTTGTCTCCTTGCCCTGTCTCCCTGCCCTGTCTCCCTGTCCTGTATCCCTGCCCTGTCTCCCCGCCCTGTCTCCCTGTCCTCTCTCCTTGTATTGTCTCCCTGTACGGTCTCCCTGCCCTGTATCCACGCTCTGTCTCCCTGCCCTTTCTACCTGCCCTGTTTCCCTACCCTGTCTCCCTGCCCTGTCTCCCTGCCCTGTCTCCCTGCCCTGTCTCCCTGCCCTGTCTCCCTGCCTTGTCTCCCTGCCCTGTCTCCATGTCCTGTCTCCCTGCCCTGTCTCCCTGTCTTGTCTCCCTGTCCTGTCTCCCTGTCCTGTCTCCCTGTCTTGTCTCCCTGCCCTGTCTCCCTGCCCTGTCTCCCTGTCCTGTCTCCCTGCCCTGTCTCCCTGCCCTGTTTCCCTGCCCTGTCTCCCTGTCCTGTCTCCCTGTCTTGTCTCCCTGCCCTGTCTCCCTGCCCTGTCTCCCTGTCCTGTCTCCTTGTCCTGTTTCCCTGTCCTGTATCCCTGCCCTGTCTCCCTGTCCTGTCTCCCTGCCCTGTCTCCCTGCTCTGTCTCCCTGTCCTCTCTCCTTGTCTTGTCTCCCTGTCCGATCTCCCTGCCCTGTCTCCCCGCCCTCTCTCCTTGTCTTGTCTCCCTGCCCTGTCTCCCTGCCCTGTCTCCCTGTCCTCTCTCCTTGTCTTGTCTCCCTGTCCGATCTCCCTGCCCTGTCTCCCCGCACTCTCTCCTTGTCTTGTCTCCCTGCCCTGTCTCCCTGCCCTGTCTCTCTGCCTTGTCTCCCTGTCCGGTCTCCCTGCCCTGACTCCCTGCCATGTCTCCCTGTCTTGTCTCCCTGTCCTGTCTCTCTGTCCTGTCTGCCTGTCCTGTCTCCCTGTCTTGTCTCCTTGCCCTGTCTCCCTGCCCTGTCTCCCTGCCCTGTCTCCCTGCCCTGTCTCCCTGCCATGTCTCCCTGTCTTGTCTCCCTGTCCTGTCTCCCTGTCCTGTCTCCCTGCCCTGTCTCCCTGCCTTGTCTCCCTGCCCTCTCTCCATGTCCTGTCTCCCTGCCCAGTCTCCCTGTCTTGTCTCCCTGTCCTGTCTCCCTGTCCTGTCTCCCTGTCTTGTCTCCCTGCCCTGTCTCCCTGCCCTGTCTCCCTGTCCTGTCTCCCTGCCCTGTCTCCCTGCCCTGTTTCCCTGCCCTGTCTCCCTGTCCTGTCTCCCTGTCTTGTCTCCCTGCCCTGTCTCCCTGCCCTGTCTCCCTGTCCTGTCTCCTTGTCCTGTTTCCCTGTCCTGTATCCCTGCCCTGTCTGTCTGTCCTGTCTCCCTGCCCTGTCTCCCTGCTCTGTCTCCCTGTCCTCTCTCCTTGTCTTGTCTCCCTGTCCGATCTCCCTGCCCTGTCTCCCCGCCCTCTCTCCTTGTCTTGTCTCCCTGCCCTGTCTCCCTGCCCTGTCTCCCTGTCCTCTCTCCTTGTCTTGTCTCCCTGTCCGATCTCCCTGCCCTGTCTCCCCGCACTCTCTCCTTGTCTTGTCTCCCTGCCCTGTCTCCCTGCCCTGTCTCTCTGCCTGGTCTCCCTGTCCGGTCTCCCTGCCCTGACTCCCTGCCATGTCTCCCTGTCTTGTCTCCCTGTCCTGTCTCTCTGTCCTGTCTGCCTGTCCTGTCTCCCTGTCTTGTCTCCTTGCCCTGTCTCCCTGCCCTGTCTCCCTGCCCTGTCTCCCTGCCCTGTCTCCCTGCCATGTCTCCCTGTCTTGTCTCCCTGTCCTGTCTCCCTGTCCTGTCTCCCCGCCCTGTCTCCCTGCCCTGTCTCCCTGCCCTGTCTCCCTGTCTTGTCTCCCTGTCCGGTCTCCCTGCCCTGTCTCCCCGCTCTGTCTCCCTGCCCTGTCTCCCTGCCCTGTTTTCCTGCCCTGTCTCCCTGCCCTGTCTCCCTGCCCTGTCTCCCTGCCCTGTCACCCTGCCCTGTCTCCCTGCCCTGTCTCCCTGCCTTCTCTCCCTGCCCTGTCTCCATGTCCTGTCTGCCTGCCCTGTCTCCCCGGCCTGTCTCCTCGCCCTGTCTCCCCGCCCTGTCTCCCTGCCCTGTCTCCCTTCCCTGTCTCCCTGTCCTGTATCCCTGCCCTGTCTCCCCGCCCTGTCTCCCTGTCCTCTCTCCTTGTATTGTCTCCCTGTACGGTCTCCCTGCCCTGTCTCCCCGCTCTGTCTCCCTGCCCTTTCTACCTGCCCTGTTTCCCTACCTTGTCTCCCTACCCTGTCTCCCTGCCCTGTCTCCCTGCCCTGTCTCCCTGCCTTGTCTCCCTGCCCTGTCTCCATGTCCTGTCTCCCTGCCCTGTCTCCCTGTCTTGTCTCCCTGTCCTGTCTCCCTGTCCTGTCTCCCTGTCTTATCTCCCTGCCCTGTCTCCCAGCCCTGTCTCCCTGTCCTGTCTCCCTACCCTGTCTCCCTGCCCTATTTCCCTGACCTGTCTCCCTGTCCTGTCTCCCTGTCTTGTCTCCCTGCCCTGTCTCCCTGCCCTGTCTCCCTGTCCTGTCTCCTTGTCCTGTTTCCCTGTCCTGTATCCCTGCCCTGTCTCCCTGTCCTGTCTCCCTGCCCTGTCTCCCTGCCCTGTCTCCCTGTCCTCTCTCCTTGTCTTGTCTCCCTGTCCGAACTCCCTGCCCTGTCTCCCCGCCCTCTCTCCTTGTCTTGTCTCCCTGCCCTGTCTCCCTGCCCTGTCTCCCTGTCCTCTCTCCTTGTCTTGTATCCCTGTCCGATCTCCCTGCCCTGTCTCCCCGCACTCTCTCCTTGTCTTGTCTCCCTGCCCTGTCTCCCTGCCCTGTCTCTCTGCCTTGTCTCCCTGTCCGGTCTCCCTGCCCTGACTCCCTGCCATGTCTCCCTGTCTTGTCTCCCTGTCCTGTCTCCCTGTCCTGTCTCTCTGTCCTGTCTCTCTGTCCTGTCTGCCTGTCCTGTCTCCCTGTCCAATCTCCCTGCCCTGTCTCCCTGTCCTGTCTCCCTGTCTTGTCTCCCTGTCCTGTCTCTCTGTCCTGTCTGCCTGTCCTGTCTCCCTGTCTTGTCTCCTTGCCCTGTCTCCCTGCCCTGTCTCCCTGCCCTGTCTCCCTGTCCTGTCTCCCTGCCATGTCTCCCTGTCTTGTCTCCCTGTCCTGTCTCCCTGTCCTGTCTCCCCGCCCTGTCTCCCTGCCCTGTCTCCCTGTCCGGTCTCCCTGCCCTGTCTCCCCGCTATGTCTCCCTGCCCTGTCTCCCTGCCCTGTTTCCCTGCCCTGTCTCCCTGCCCTGTCTCCCTGCCCTGTCTCCCTGCCCTGTTTCCCTGCCCTGTCTCCCTGCCCTGTCTCCCTGCCTTCTCTCCCTGCCCTGTCTCCATGTCCTGTCTGCCTGCCCTGTCTCCCCGGCCTGTCTCCTCGCCCTGTCTCCCCGCCCTGTCTCCCTGCCCTGTCTCCCTGTCCTGTCTCCCTGTCCTGTCTCCCTGTCCTGTCTCCCTGCCCTGTCTCCCTGTCTTATCTCCCTGTCCTGTCTACCCGATCAGTCTCCCTGCCCAATCTCCCTACCCTGTCTCCCTGTCCTGTCTCCCTGTCCTGTCTCCATGGCTTGACTCCCTGCCCTGTCTCCCTGCCCTGTTTCCCTGCCCTGTCTCCTTGACTTGTCTCCCTGTCTTGTCTCCTTGCCCTGTCTCCCTGCCCTGTCTCCCTGTCCTGTATCCCTGCCCTGTCTCCCCGCCCTGTCTCCCTGTCCTGTCTCCCTGCCCTGTTTCCCTGCCCTGTCTCCTTGACTTGTCTCCCTGTCTTGTCTCCTTGCCCTGTCTCCCCGCCCTCTCTCCCTGTCCTGTCTCCCTGCCCTGTTTCCCTGCCCTGTCTCCTTGACTTGTCTCCCTGTCTTGTCTCCTTGCCCTGTCTCCCTGCCCTGTCTCCCTGTCCTGTATCCCTGCCCTGTCTCCCCGCCCTGTCTCCCTGTCCTCTCTCCTTGTATTGTCTCCCTGTACGGTCTCCCTGCCCTGTCTCCACGCTCTGTCTCCCTGCCCTTTCTACCTGCCCTGTTTCCCTACCCTGTCTCCCTGCCCTGTCTCCCTGCCCTGTCTCCATGTCCTGTCTCCCTGCCCTGTCTCCCTGTCTTGTCTCCCTGTCCTGTCTCCCTGTCCTGTCTCCCTGTCTTGTCTCCCTGCCCTGTCTCCCTGCCCTGTCTCCCTGTCCTGTCTCCCTGCCCTGTCTCCCTGCCCTGTTTCCCTGCCCTGTCTCCCTGTCCTGTCTCCCTGTCTTGTCTCCCTGTCCTGTCTCCCTGTCCTGTATCCCTGTCTTGTCTCCCTGCCCTGTCTCCCCGCCCTGTCTCCCTGCCCTGTCTCCCTGTCCTGTCTCCCTGTCTAGTCTCCCTGCCCTGTCTCCCTGTCTTGTCTCCCTGTCCTGTCTCACTGTGCTGATTCCCTGTCCTGTCTCCCTGTCCTGTCTCCCTGTCTTGTCTCCCTGCCCTGTCTCCCTGTCCTGTCTCCCTGTCCTGTCTCACTGTGCTGATTCCCTGCCCTGTCTCCCTGTCCTGTCTCCCTGTCCTGTCTCCCTGCCCTGTCTCCCTACCCTGTCCCCATGTCTTGTCTCCCTGTCTTGGCTCCCTGTCCTGTCTCCCTGTCCTGTCTCCCTGCCTTGTCTCCCTGCCCTGTTTCACTGTCCTGTCTCCCTGTCCTGTCTCCCTGTCTTGTCTCCCTGCCCTGTCTCCCTGCCCTGTCTCCCTGTCTTGTCTCCCTGTCCTGTCTCCCTGTCCTGTCTCCCTGTCTTGTCTCCCTGCCCTGTCTCCCTGTCCTATCTTCCTGCCCTGTCTCCCTGTCCTGTCTCCCTGTCTTGTCTCCCTGCCCTGTCTCACTGTCCTGTTTCCCAGTCCTGTCTCCCTGACTTGTCTCCCTGCCCTGTCTCCCTGTCTTGTCTCCCCGCCCTGTCTCCCTGTCCTGTCTCCCTGCCCTGTCTCCCTGTCCTGTCTCATTGTCCTGTATACCTGCCATGTCTCCCTGTCCTGTCTCCCTGTCCTGTCTCCCCGCCCAGTCTCCCTGCCCTGTCTCCCTGCCCTGTTTCCCTGCCCTGTCTCCCTGTCCTGTCTCCCTGTCTTGTCTCCCTGCCCTGTCTCCCTGTCCTGTATCCCTGCCCTGTCTCCCTGTCCTGTCTCCCTGCCCTGTCTCCCCGCCCTGTCTCCATGTCCTATCTCCCTGCCCTGTCTCCCTGTCCTGTCTCCCTGTCTTGTCTCCCTGTTCTGTCTCTCTGTCCTGTCTGCCTGTCCTGTCTCCCTGTCTTGTCTCCTTGCCCTGTCTCCCTGCCCTGTCTCCCTGCCCTGTCTCCCTGCCATGTCTCCCTGTCTTGTCTCCCTGTCCTGTCTCCCTGTCCAGTCTCCCCGCCCTGTCTCCCTGCCCTGTCTCCCTGCCCTGTCTCCCTGTCTTGTCTCCCTGTCCGGTCTCACTGCCCAGTCTCCCCGCTCTGTCTCCCTGCCCTGTCTCCCTGCCCTGTTTCTATGCCCTGTCTCCCTGCCCTGTCTCCCTGCCTTGTCTCCCTGCCTTCTCTCCCTGCCCTGTCTCCATGTCCTGTCTGCCTGCCCTGTCTCCCCGGCCTGTCTCCCCGCCCTGTCTCCCCGCCCTGTCTCCCTGCCTTGTCTCCCTGCCCTGTCTCCCCGCCCTGTCTCCCCGCCCTGTCTCCCTGCCTTCTCTCCCTGCCCTGTCTCCATGTCCTGTCTGCCTGCCCTGTCTCCCCGGCCTGTCTCCTCGCCCTGTCTCCCCGCCCTGTCTCCCTGCCCTGTCTCCCTTCCCTGTCTCCCTGTCCTGTATCCCTGCCCTGTCTCCCCGCCCTGTCTCCCTGTCCTCTCTCCTTGTATTGTCTCCCTGTACGGTCTCCCTGCCCTGTCTCCCCGCTCTGTCTCCCTGCCCTTTCTACCTGCCCTGTTTCCCTACCTTGTCTCCCTACCCTGTCTCCCTGCCCTGTCTCCCTGTCTTGTCTCCCTGTCCTGTCTCCCTGTCCTGTCTCCCTGTCTTATCTCCCTGCCCTGTCTCCCAGCCCTGTCTCCCTGTCCTGTCTCCCTGCCCTGTCTCCCTGCCCTATTTCCCTGACCTGTCTCCCTGTCCTGTCTCCCTGTCTTGTCTCCCTGCCCTGTCTCCCTGCCCTGTCTCCCTGTCCTGTCTCCTTGTCCTGTTTCCCTGTCCTGTATCCCTGCCCTGTCTCCCTGTCCTGTCTCCCTGCCCTGTCTCCCTGCCCTCTCTCCCTGTCCTGTCTCCCTGCCCTGTTTCCCTGCCCTGTCTCCTTGACTTGTCTCCCTGTCTTGTCTCCTTGCCCTGTCTCCCTGCCCTGTCTCCCTGTCCTGTATCCCTGCCCTGTCTCCCCGCCCTGTCTCCCTGTCCTCTCTCCTTGTATTGTCTCCCTGTACGGTCTCCCTGCCCTGTCTCCACGCTCTGTCTCCCTGCCCTTTCTACCTGCCCTGTTTCCCTACCCTGTCTCCCTGCCCTGTCTCCCTGCCCTGTCTCCATGTCCTGTCTCCCTGCCCTGTCTCCCTGTCTTGTCTCCCTGTCCTGTCTCCCTGTCCTGTCTCCCTGTCTTGTCTCCCTGCCCTGTCTCCCTGCCCTGTCTCCCTGTCCTGTCTCCCTGCCCTGTCTCCCTGCCCTGTTTCCCTGCCCTGTCTCCCTGTCCTGTCTCCCTGTCTTGTCTCCCTGTCCTGTCTCCCTGTCCTGTATCCCTGTCTTGTCTCCCTGCCCTGTCTCCCCGCCCTGTCTCCCTGCCCTCTCTCCCTGTCCTGTCTCCCTGTCTAGTCTCCCTGCCCTGTCTCCCTGTCTTGTCTCCCTGTCCTGTCTCACTGTGCTGATTCCCTGTCCTGTCTCCCTGTCCTGTCTCCCTGTCTTGTCTCCCTGCCCTGTCTCCCTGTCCTGTCTCCCTGTCCTGTCTCACTGTGCTGATTCCCTGCCCTGTCTCCCTGTCCTGTCTCCCTGTCCTGTCTCCCTGCCCTGTCTCCCTACCCTGTCCCCATGTCTTGTCTCCCTGTCTTGGCTCCCTGTCCTGTCTCCCTGTCCTGTCTCCCTGCCTTGTCTCCCTGCCCTGTTTCACTGTCCTGTCTCCCTGTCCTGTCTCCCTGTCTTGTCTCCCTGCCCTGTCTCCCTGCCCTGTATCCCTGTCTTGTCTCCCTGTCCTGTCTCCCTGTCCTGTCTCCCTGTCTTGTCTCCCTGCCCTGTCTCCCTGTCCTATCTTCCTGCCCTGTCTCCCTGTCCTGTCTCCCTGTCTTGTCTCCCTGCCCTGTCTCACTGTCCTGTTTCCCAGTCCTGTCTCCCTGACTTGTCTCCCTGCCCTGTCTCCCTGTCTTGTCTCCCCGCCCTGTCTCCCTGTCCTGTCTCCCTGCCCTGTCTCCCTGTCCTGTCTCATTGTCCTGTATACCTGCCATGTCTCCCTGTCCTGTCTCCCTGTCCTGTCTCCCCGCCCTGTCTCCCTGCCCTGTCTCCCTGCCCTGTTTCCCTGCCCTGTCTCCCTGTCCTGTCTCCCTGTCTTGTCTCCCTGCCCTGTCTCCCTGTCCTGTATCCCTGCCCTGTCTCACTGTCCTGTCTCCCTGCCCTGTCTCCCCGCCCTGTCTCCATGTCCTATCTCCCTGCCCTGTCTCCCTGTCCTGTCTCCCTGTCCTGTCTCCCCGCCCTGTCTCCCTGCCCTGTCTCCCTGCCCTGTTTCCCGGTCCCTCTATCCTTGTCTTGTCTCCCTGTCCTGTCTCCCCGCCCTGTCTCCCTGCCCTGTCTCTCTGCCTTGTCTCCCTGTCCGGTCTCCCTGCCATGACTCCCTGCCATGTCTCCCTGTCTTGTCTCCCTGTCCTGTCTCCCTGTCCTGTCTCTCTGTCCTGTCTCTCTGTCCTGTCTGCCTGTCCTGTCTCCCTGTCCAATCTCCCTGCCCTGTCTCCCTGTCCTGTCTCCCTGTCTTGTCTCCCTGTCCTGTCTCTCTGTCCTGTCTGCCTGTCCTGTCTCCCTGTCTTGTCTCCTTGCCCTGTCTCCCTGCCCTGTCTCCCTGCCCTGTCTCCCTGACCTGTCTCCCTGCCATGTCTCCCTGTCTTGTCTCCCTGTCCTGTCTCCCTGTCCTGTCTCCCCGCCCTGTCTCCCTGCCCTGTCTCCCTGCCCTGTCTCCCTGTCTTGTCTCCCTGTCCGGTCTCCCTGCCCTGTCTCCCCGCTATGTCTCCCTGCCCTGTCTCCCTGCCCTGTTTCCCTGCCCTGTCTCCCTGCCCTGTCTCCCTGCCCTGTCTCCCTGCCCTGTTTCCCTGCCCTGTCTCCCTGCCCTGTCTCCCTGCCTTCTCTCCCTGCCCTGTCTCCATGTCCTGTCTGCCTGCCCTGTCTCCCCGGCCTGTCTCCTCGCCCTGTCTCCCCGCCCTGTCTCCCTGCCCTGTCTCCCTGTCCTGTCTCCCTGTCCTGTCTCCCTGTCTTATCTCCCTGTCCTGTCTACCCGCTCAGTCTCCCTGCCCAATCTCCCTACCCTGTCTCCCTGTCCTGTCTCCCTGTCCTGTCTCCATGTCTTGACTCCCTGCCCTGTCTCCCTGCCCTGTTTCCCTGCCCTCTCTCCCTGTCCTGTCTCCCTGCCCTGTTTCCCTGCCCTGTCTCCTTGACTTGTCTCCCTGTCTTGTCTCCTTGCCCTGTCTCCCTGCCCTGTCTCCCTGTCCTGTATCCCTGCCCTGTCTCCCCGCCCTGTCTCCCTGTCCTCTCTCCTTGTATTGTCTCCCTGTACGGTCTCCCTGCCCTGTCTCCCCGCTCTGTCTCCCTGCCCTTTCTACCTGCCCTGTTTCCCTACCCTGTCTCCCTGCCCTGTCTCCCTGCCCTGTCTCCCTGCCCTGTCTCCCTGCCCTGTCTCCCTGCCTTGTCTCCCTGCCCTGTCTCCATGTCCTGTCTCCCTGCCCTGTCTCCCTGTCTTGTCTCCCTGTCCTGTCTCCCTGTCCTGTCTCCCTGTCTTGTCTCCCTGCCCTGTCTCCCTGCCCTGTCTCCCTGTCCTGTCTCCCTGCCCTGTCTCCCTGCCCTGTTTCCCTGCCCTGTCACCCTGTCCTGTCTCCCTGTCTTGTCTCCCTGCCCTGTCTCCCTGCCCTGTCTCCCTGTCCTGTCTCCTTGTCCTGTTTCCCTGTCCTGTATCCCTGCCCTGTCTCCCTGTCCTGTCTCCCTGCCCTGTCTCCCTGCCCTGTCTCCCTGTCCTCTCTCCTTGTCTTGTCTCCCTGTCCGATCTCCCTGCCCTGTCTCCCCGCCCTCTCTCCTTGTCTTGTCTCCCTGCCCTGTCTCCCTGCCCTGTCTCCCTGTCCTCTCTCCTTGTCTTGTCTCCCTGTCCGATCTCCCTGCCCTGTCTCCCCGCACTCTCTCCTTGTCTTGTCTCCCTGCCCTGTCTCCCTGCCCTGTCTCTCTGCCTTGTCTCCCTGTCCGGTCTCCCTGCCCTGACTCCCTGCCATGTCTCCCTGTCTTGTCTCCCTGTCCTGTCTCTCTGTCCTGTCTGCCTGTCCTGTCTCCCTGTCTTGTCTCCTTGCCCTGTCTCCCTGCCCTGTCTCCCTGCCCTGTCTCCCTGCCCTGTCTCCCTGCCATGTCTCCCTGTCTTGTCTCCCTGTCCTGTCTCCCTGTCCTGTCTCCCCGCCCTGTCTCCCTGCCCTGTCTCCCTGCCCTGTCTCCCTGTCTTGTCTCCCTGTCCGGTCTCCCTGCCCTGTCTCCCCGCTCTGTCTCCCTGCCCTGTCTCCCTGCCCTGTTTCCCTGCCCTGTCTCCCTGCCCTGTCTCCCTGTCCTGTCTCCCCGCCCTGTCTCCCTGCCCTGTCTCCCTGCCCTGTCTCCCTGTCTTGTCTCCCTGTCCAATCTCCCTGCCCTGTCTCCCTGTCCTGTCTCCCTGTCTTGTCTCCCTGTCCTGTCTCTCTGTCCTGTCTGCCTGTCCTGTCTCCCTGTCTTGTCTCCTTGCCCTGTCTCCCTGCCCTGTCTCCCTGCCCTGTCTCCCTGCCCTGTCTCCCTGCCATGTCTCCCTGTCTTGTCTCCCTGTCCTGTCTCCCTGTCCTGTCTCCCCGCCCTGTCTCCCTGCCCTGTCTCCCTGCCCTGTCTCCCTGTCTTGTCTCCCTGTCCGGTCTCCCTGCCCTGTCTCCCCGCTATGTCTCCCTGCCCTGTCTCCCTGCCCTGTTTCCCTGCCCTGTCTCCCTGCCCTGTCTCCCTGCCCTGTCTCCCTGCCCTGTTTCCCTGCCCTGTCTCCCTGCCCTGTCTCCCTGCCTTCTCTCCCTGCCCTGTCTCCATGTCCTGTCTGCCTGCCCTGTCTCCCCGGCCTGTCTCCTCGCCCTGTCTCCCCGCCCTGTCTCCCTGCCCTGTCTCCCTGTCCTGTCTCCCTGTCCTGTCTCCCTGTCTTATCTCCCTGTCCTGTCTACCCGCTCAGTCTCCCTGCCCAATCTCCCTACCCTGTCTCCCTGTCCTGTCTCCCTGTCCTGTCTCCATGTCTTGACTCCCTGCCCTGTCTCCCTGCCCTGTTTCCCTGCCCTCTCTCCCTGTCCTGTCTCCCTGCCCTGTTTCCCTGCCCTGTCTCCTTGACTTGTCTCCCTGTCTTGTCTCCTTGCCCTGTCTCCCTGCCCTGTCTCCCTGTCCTGTATCCCTGCCCTGTCTCCCCGCCCTGTCTCCCTGTCCTCTCTCCTTGTATTGTCTCCCTGTACGGTCTCCCTGCCCTGTCTCCCCGCTCTGTCTCCCTGCCCTTTCTACCTGCCCTGTTTCCCTACCCTGTCTCCCTGCCCTGTCTCCCTGCCCTGTCTCCCTGCCCTGTCTCCCTGCCCTGTCTCCCTGCCTTGTCTCCCTGCCCTGTCTCCATGTCCTGTCTCCCTGCCCTGTCTCCCTGTCTTGTCTCCCTGTCCTGTCTCCCTGTCCTGTCTCCCTGTCTTGTCTCCCTGCCCTGTCTCCCTGCCCTGTCTCCCTGTCCTGTCTCCCTGCCCTGTCTCCCTGCCCTGTTTCCCTGCCCTGTCACCCTGTCCTGTCTCCCTGTCTTGTTTCCCTGTCCTGTATCCCTGCCCTGTCTCCCTGTCCTGTCTCCCTGCCCTGTCTCCCTGCCCTGTCTCCCTGTCCTCTCTCCTTGTCTTGTCTCCCTGTCCGATCTCCCTGCCCTGTCTCCCCGCCCTCTCTCCTTGTCTTGTCTCCCTGCCCTGTCTCCCTGCCCTGTCTCCCTGTCCTCTCTCCTTGTCTTGTCTCCCTGTCCGATCTCCCTGCCCTGTCTCCCCGCACTCTCTCCTTGTCTTGTCTCCCTGCCCTGTCTCCCTGCCCTGTCTCTCTGCCTTGTCTCCCTGTCCGGTCTCCCTGCCCTGACTCCCTGCCATGTCTCCCTGTCTTGTCTCCCTGTCCTGTCTCTCTGTCCTGTCTGCCTGTCCTGTCTCCCTGTCTTGTCTCCTTGCCCTGTCTCCCTGCCCTGTCTCCCTGCCCTGTCTCCCTGCCCTGTCTCCCTGCCATGTCTCCCTGTCTTGTCTCCCTGTCCTGTCTCCCTGTCCTGTCTCCCCGCCCTGTCTCCCTGCCCTGTCTCCCTGCCCTGTCTCCCTGTCTTGTCTCCCTGTCCGGTCTCCCTGCCCTGTCTCCCCGCTCTGTCTCCCTGCCCTGTCTCCCTGCCCTGTTTCCCTGCCCTGTCTCCCTGCCCTGTCTCCCTGCCCTGTCTCCCTGCCCTGTCTCCCTGCCCTGTCTCCCTGCCCTGTCTCCCTGCCTTCTCTCCCTGCCCTGTCTCCATGTCCTGTCTGCCTGCCCTGTCTCCCCGGCCTGTCTCCTCGCCCTGTCTCCCCGCCCTGTCTCCCTGCCCTGTCTCCCTTCCCTGTCTCCCTGTCCTGTATCCCTGCCCTGTCTCCCCGCCCTGTCTCCCTGTCCTCTCTCCTTGTATTGTCTCCCTGTACGGTCTCCCTGCCCTGTCTCCCCGCTCTGTCTCCCTGCCCTTTCTACCTGCCCTGTTTCCCTACCTTGTCTCCCTACCCTGTCTCCCTGCCCTGTCTCCCTGCCCTGTCTCCCTGCCTTGTCTCCCTGCCCTGTCTCCATGTCCTGTATCCCTGCCCTGTCTCCCTGTCTTGTCTCCCTGTCCTGTCTCCCTGTCCTGTCTCCCTGTCTTATCTCCCTGCCCTGTCTCCCAGCCCTGTCTCCCTGTCCTGTCTCCCTGCCCTGTCTCCCTGCCCTATTTCCCTGACCTGTCTCCCTGTCCTGTCTCCCTGTCTTGTCTCCCTGCCCTGTCTCCCTGCCCTGTCTCCCTGTCCTGTCTCCTTGTCCTGTTTCCCTGTCCTGTATCCCTGCCCTGTCTCCCTGTCCTGTCTCCCTGCCCTGTCTCCCTGCCCTGTCTCCCTGTCCTCTCTCCTTGTCTTGTCTCCCTGTCCGATCTCCCTGCCCTGTCTCCCCGCCCTCTCTCCTTGTCTTGTATCCCTGCCCTGTCTCCCTGCCCTGTCTCCCTGTCCTCTCTCCTTGTCTTGTATCCCTGTCCGATCTCCCTGCCCTGTCTCCCCGCACTCTCTCCTTGTCTTGTCTCCCTGCCCTGTCTCCCTGCCCTGTCTCTCTGCCTTGTCTCCCTGTCCGGTCTCCCTGCCCTGACTCCCTGCCATGTCTCCCTGTCTTGTCTCCCTGTCCTGTCTCCCTGTCCTGTCTCTCTGTCCTGTCTCTCTGTCCTGTCTGCCTGTCCTGTCTCCCTGTCCAATCTCCCTGCCCTGTCTCCCTGTCCTGTCTCCCTGTCTTCTCTCCCTGTCCTGTCTCTCTGTCCTGTCTGCCTGTCCTGTCTCCCTGTCTTGTCTCCTTGCCCTGTCTCCCTGCCCTGTCTCCCTGCCCTGTCTCCCTGCCCTGTCTCCCTGCCATGTCTCCCTGTCTTGTCTCCCTGTCCTGTCTCCCTGCCCTGTCTCCCCGCCCTGTCTCCCTGCCCTGTCTCCCTGCCCTGTCTCCCTGTCTTGTCTCCCTGTCCGGTCTCCCTGCCCTGTCTCCCCGCTATGTCTCCCTGCCCTGTCTCCCTGCCCTGTTTCCCTGCCCTGTCTCCCTGCCCTGTCTCCCTGCCCTGTCTCCCTGCCCTGTTTCCCTGCCCTGTCTCCCTGCCCTGTCTCCCTGCCTTATCTCCCTGCCCTGTCTCCATGTCCTGTCTGCCTGCCCTGTCTCCCCGGCCTGTCTCCTCGCCCTGTCTCCCCGCCCTGTCTCCCTGCCCTGTCTCCCTGTCCTGTCTCCCTGTCCTGTCTCCCTGTCCTGTCTCCCTGCCCTGTCTCCCTGTCTTATCTCCCTGTCCTGTCTACCCGCTCAGTCTCCCTGCCCAATCTCCCTACCCTGTCTCCCTGTCCTGTCTCCCTGTCCTGTCTCCATGTCTTGACTCCCTGCCCTGTCTCCCTGCCCTGTTTCCCTGCCCTCTCTCACTGTCCTGTCTCCCTGCCCTGTTTCCCTGCCCTGTCTCCTTGACTTGTCTCCCTGTCTTGTCTCCTTGCCCTGTCTCCCTGCCCTGTCTCCCTGTCCTGTATCCCTGCCCTGTCTCCCCGCCCTGTCTCCCTGTCCTCTCTCCTTGTATTGTCTCCCTGTACGGTCTCCCTGCCCTGTCTCCACGCTCTGTCTCCCTGCCCTTTCTACCTGCCCTGTTTCCCTACCCTGTCTCCCTGCCCTGTCTCCCTGCCCTGTCTCCCTGCCCTGTCTCCCTGCCCTGTCTCCCTGCCTTGTCTCCCTGCCCTGTCTCCATGTCCTGTCTCCCTGCCCTGTCTCCCTGTCTTGTCTCCCTGTCCTGTCTCCCTGTCCTGTCTCCCTGTCTTGTCTCCCTGCCCTGTCTCCCTGCCCTGTCTCCCTGTCCTGTCTCCCTGCCCTGTCTCCCTGCCCTGTTTCCCTGCCCTGTCTCCCTGTCCTGTCTCCCTGTCTTGTCTCCCTGCCCTGTCTCCCTGCCCTGTCTCCCTGTCCTGTCTCCTTGTCCTGTTTCCCTGTCCTGTATCCCTGCCCTGTCTCCCTGTCCTGTCTCCCTGCCCTGTCTCCCTGCTCTGTCTCCCTGTCCTCTCTCCTTGTCTTGTCTCCCTGTCCGATCTCCCTGCCCTGTCTCCCCGCCCTCTCTCCTTGTCTTGTCTCCCTGCCCTGTCTCCCTGCCCTGTCTCCCTGTCCTCTCTCCTTGTCTTGTCTCCCTGTCCGATCTCCCTGCCCTGTCTCCCCGCACTCTCTCCTTGTCTTGTCTCCCTGCCCTGTCTCCCTGCCCTGTCTCTCTGCCTTGTCTCCCTGTCCGGTCTCCCTGCCCTGACTCCCTGCCATGTCTCCCTGTCTTGTCTCCCTGTCCTGTCTCCCTGTCCTGTCTCCCCGCCCTGTCTCCCTGCCCTGTCTCCCTGCCCTGTCTCCCTGTCTTGTCTCCCTGTCCGGTCTCCCTGCCCTGTCTCCCCGCTATGTCTCCCTGCCCTGTCTCCCTGCCCTGTTTCCCTGCCCTGTCTCCCTGCCCTGTCTCCCTGCCCTGTCTCCCTGCCCTGTTTCCCTGCCCTGTCTCCCTGCCCTGTCTCCCTGCCTTCTCTCCCTGCCCTGTCTCCATGTCCTGTCTGCCTGCCCTGTCTCCCCGGCCTGTCTCCTCGCCCTGTCTCCCCGCCCTGTCTCTCTGCCTTGTCTCCCTGTCCGGTCTCCCTGCCCTGACTCCCTGCCATGTCTCCCTGTCTTGTCTCCCTGTCCTGTCTCTCTGTCCTGTCTGCCTGTCCTGTCTCCCTGTCTTGTCTCCTTGCCCTGTCTCCCTGCCCTGTCTCCCTGACCTTTCTCCCTGCCCTGTCTCCCTGCCATGTCTCCCTGTCTTGTCTCCCTGTCCTGTCTCCCTGTCCTGTCTCCCTGCCCTGTCTCCCTGCCTTGTCTCCCTGCCCTGTCTCCATGTCCTGTCTCCCTGCCCTGTCTCCCTGTCTTGTCTCCCTGTCCTGTCTCCCTGTCCTGTCTCCCTGTCTTGTCTCCCTGCCCTGTCTCCCTGCCCTGTCTCCCTGTCCTGTCTCCCTGCCCTGTCTCCCTGCCCTGTTTCCCTGCCCTGTCTCCCTGTCCTGTCTCCCTGTCTTGTCTCCCTGCCCTGTCTCCCTGCCCTGTCTCCCTGTCCTGTCTCCTTGTCCTGTTTCCCTGTCCTGTATCCCTGCCCTGTCTGTCTGTCCTGTCTCCCTGCCCTGTCTCCCTGCTCTGTCTCCCTGTCCTCTCTCCTTGTCTTGTCTCCCTGTCCGATCTCCCTGCCCTGTCTCCCCGCCCTCTCTCCTTGTCTTGTCTCCCTGCCCTGTCTCCCTGCCCTGTCTCCCTGTCCTCTCTCCTTGTCTTGTCTCCCTGTCCGATCTCCCTGCCCTGTCTCCCCGCACTCTCTCCTTGTCTTGTCTCCCTGCCCTGTCTCCCTGCCCTGTCTCTCTGCCTTGTCTCCCTGTCCGCTCTCCCTGCCCTGACTCCCTGCCATGTCTCCCTGTCTTGTCTCCCTGTCCTGTCTCTCTGTCCTGTCTGCCTGTCCTGTCTCCCTGTCTTGTCTCCTTGCCCTGTCTCCCTGCCCTGTCTCCCTGCCCTGTCTCCCTGCCCTGTCTCCCTGCCATGTCTCCCTGTCTTGTCTCCCTGTCCTGTCTCCCTGTCCTGTCTCCCCGCCCTGTCTCCCTGCCCTGTCTCCCTGCCCTGTTTCCCTGCCCTCTCTCACTGTCCTGTCTCCCTGCCCTGTTTCCCTGCCCTGTCTCCTTGACTTGTCTCCCTGTCTTGTCTCCTTGCCCTGTCTCCCTGCCCTGTCTCCCTGTCCTGTATCCCTGCCCTGTCTCCCCGCCCTGTCTCCCTGTCCTCTCTCCTTGTATTGTCTCCCTGTACGGTCTCCCTGCCCTGTCTCCACGCTCTGTCTCCCTGCCCTTTCTACCTGCCCTGTTTCCCTACCCTGTCTCCCTGCCCTGTCTCCCTGCCCTGTCTCCCTGCCCTGTCTCCCTGCCCTGTCTCCCTGCCTTGTCTCCCTGCCCTGTCTCCATGTCCTGTCTCCCTGCCCTGTCTCCCTGTCTTGTCTCCCTGTCCTGTCTCCCTGTCCTGTCTCCCTGTCTTGTCTCCCTGCCCTGTCTCCCTGCCCTGTCTCCCTGTCCTGTCTCCCTGCCCTGTCTCCCTGCCCTGTTTCCCTGCCCTGTCTCCCTGTCCTGTCTCCCTGTCTTGTCTCCCTGCCCTGTCTCCCTGCCCTGTCTCCCTGTCCTGTCTCCTTGTCCTGTTTCCCTGTCCTGTATCCCTGCCCTGTCTCCCTGTCCTGTCTCCCTGCCCTGTCTCCCTGCTCTGTCTCCCTGTCCTCTCTCCTTGTCTTGTCTCCCTGTCCGATCTCCCTGCCCTGTCTCCCCGCCCTCTCTCCTTGTCTTGTCTCCCTGCCCTGTCTCCCTGCCCTGTCTCCCTGTCCTCTCTCCTTGTCTTGTCTCCCTGTCCGATCTCCCTGCCCTGTCTCCCCGCACTCTCTCCTTGTCTTGTCTCCCTGCCCTGTCTCCCTGCCCTGTCTCTCTGCCTTGTCTCCCTGTCCGGTCTCCCTGCCCTGACTCCCTGCCATGTCTCCCTGTCTTGTCTCCCTGTCCTGTCTCCCTGTCCTGTCTCCCCGCCCTGTCTCCCTGCCCTGTCTCCCTGCCCTGTCTCCCTGTCTTGTCTCCCTGTCCGGTCTCCCTGCCCTGTCTCCCCGCTATGTCTCCCTGCCCTGTCTCCCTGCCCTGTTTCCCTGCCCTGTCTCCCTGCCCTGTCTCCCTGCCCTGTCTCCCTGCCCTGTTTCCCTGCCCTGTCTCCCTGCCCTGTCTCCCTGCCTTCTCTCCCTGCCCTGTCTCCATGTCCTGTCTGCCTGCCCTGTCTCCCCGGCCTGTCTCCTCGCCCTGTCTCCCCGCCCTGTCTCTCTGCCTTGTCTCCCTGTCCGGTCTCCCTGCCCTGACTCCCTGCCATGTCTCCCTGTCTTGTCTCCCTGTCCTGTCTCTCTGTCCTGTCTGCCTGTCCTGTCTCCCTGTCTTGTCTCCTTGCCCTGTCTCCCTGCCCTGTCTCCCTGACCTTTCTCCCTGCCCTGTCTCCCTGCCATGTCTCCCTGTCTTGTCTCCCTGTCCTGTCTCCCTGTCCTGTCTCCCTGCCCTGTCTCCCTGCCTTGTCTCCCTGCCCTGTCTCCATGTCCTGTCTCCCTGCCCTGTCTCCCTGTCTTGTCTCCCTGTCCTGTCTCCCTGTCCTGTCTCCCTGTCTTGTCTCCCTGCCCTGTCTCCCTGCCCTGTCTCCCTGTCCTGTCTCCCTGCCCTGTCTCCCTGCCCTGTTTCCCTGCCCTGTCTCCCTGTCCTGTCTCCCTGTCTTGTCTCCCTGCCCTGTCTCCCTGCCCTGTCTCCCTGTCCTGTCTCCTTGTCCTGTTTCCCTGTCCTGTATCCCTGCCCTGTCTGTCTGTCCTGTCTCCCTGCCCTGTCTCCCTGCTCTGTCTCCCTGTCCTCTCTCCTTGTCTTGTCTCCCTGTCCGATCTCCCTGCCCTGTCTCCCCGCCCTCTCTCCTTGTCTTGTCTCCCTGCCCTGTCTCCCTGCCCTGTCTCCCTGTCCTCTCTCCTTGTCTTGTCTCCCTGTCCGATCTCCCTGCCCTGTCTCCCCGCACTCTCTCCTTGTCTTGTCTCCCTGCCCTGTCTCCCTGCCCTGTCTCTCTGCCTTGTCTCCCTGTCCGCTCTCCCTGCCCTGACTCCCTGCCATGTCTCCCTGTCTTGTCTCCCTGTCCTGTCTCTCTGTCCTGTCTGCCTGTCCTGTCTCCCTGTCTTGTCTCCTTGCCCTGTCTCCCTGCCCTGTCTCCCTGCCCTGTCTCCCTGCCCTGTCTCCCTGCCATGTCTCCCTGTCTTGTCTCCCTGTCCTGTCTCCCTGTCCTGTCTCCCCGCCCTGTCTCCCTGCCCTGTCTCCCTGCCCTGTCTCCCTGTCTTGTCTCCCTGTCCGGTCTCCCTGCCCTGTCTCCCCGCTCTGTCTCCCTGCCCTGTCTCCCTGCCCTGTTTTCCTGCCCTGTCTCCCTGCCCTGTCTCCCTGCCCTGTCTCCCTGCCCTGTCACCCTGCCCTGTCTCCCTGCCCTGTCTCCCTGCCTTCTCTCCCTGCCCTGTCTCCATGTCCTGTCTGCCTGCCCTGTCTCCCCGGCCTGTCTCCTCGCCCTGTCTCCCCGCCCTGTCTCCCTGCCCTGTCTCCCTTCCCTGTCTCCCTGTCCTGTATCCCTGCCCTGTCTCCCCGCCCTGTCTCCCTGTCCTCTCTCCTTGTATTGTCTCCCTGTACGGTCTCCCTGCCCTGTCTCCCCGCTCTGTCTCCCTGCCCTTTCTACCTGCCCTGTTTCCCTACCTTGTCTCCCTACCCTGTCTCCCTGCCCTGTCTCCCTGCCCTGTCTCCCTGCCTTGTCTCCCTTCCCTGTCTCCATGTCCTGTCTCCCTGCCCTGTCTCCCTGTCTTGTCTCCCTGTCCTGTCTCCCTGTCCTGTCTCCCTGTCTTATCTCCCTGCCCTGTCTCCCAGCCCTGTCTCCCTGTCCTGTCTCCCTGCCCTGTCTCCCTGCCCTATTTCCCTGACCTGTCTCCCTGTCCTGTCTCCCTGTCTTGTCTCCCTGTCCTGTCTCCCTGCCCTGTTTCCCTGCCCTGTCTCCTTGACTTGTCTCCCTGTCTTGTCTCCTTGCCCTGTCTCCCTGCCCTGTCTCCCTGTCCTGTATCCCTGCCCTGTCTCCCCGCCCTGTCTCCCTGTCCTCTCTCCTTGTATTGTCTCCCTGTACGGTCTCCCTGCCCTGTCTCCACGCTCTGTCTCCCTGCCCTTTCTACCTGCCCTGTTTCCCTACCCTGTCTCCCTGCCCTGTCTCCCTGCCCTGTCTCCCTGCCCTGTCTCCCTGCCCTGTCTCCCTGCCTTGTCTCCCTGCCCTGTCTCCATGTCCTGTCTCCCTGCCCTGTCTCCCTGTCTTGTCTCCCTGTCCTGTCTCCCTGTCCTGTCTCCCTGTCTTGTCTCCCTGCCCTGTCTCCCTGCCCTGTCTCCCTGTCCTGTCTCCCTGCCCTGTCTCCCTGCCCTGTTTCCCTGCCCTGTCTCCCTGTCCTGTCTCCCTGTCCTGTCTCCCTGCCCTGTCTCCCTGCCCTGTCTCCCTGCCCTGTCTCTCTGCCTTGTCTCCCTGTCCGGTCTCCCTGCCCTGACTCCCTGCCATGTCTCCCTGTCTTGTCTCCCTGTCCTGTCTCCCTGTCCTGTCTCCCCGCCCTGTCTCCCTGCCCTGTCTCCCTGCCCTGTCTCCCTGTCTTGTCTCCCTGTCCGGTCTCCCTGCCCTGTCTCCCCGCTATGTCTCCCTGCCCTGTCTCCCTGCCCTGTTTCCCTGCCCTGTCTCCCTGCCCTGTCTCCCTGCCCTGTCTCCCTGCCCTGTTTCCCTGCCCTGTCTCCCTGCCCTGTCTCCCTGCCTTCTCTCCCTGCCCTGTCTCCATGTCCTGTCTGCCTGCCCTGTCTCCCCGGCCTGTCTCCTCGCCCTGTCTCCCCGCCCTGTCTCTCTGCCTTGTCTCCCTGTCCGGTCTCCCTGCCCTGACTCCCTGCCATGTCTCCCTGTCTTGTCTCCCTGTCCTGTCTCTCTGTCCTGTCTGCCTGTCCTGTCTCCCTGTCTTGTCTCCTTGCCCTGTCTCCCTGCCCTGTCTCCCTGACCTTTCTCCCTGCCCTGTCTCCCTGCCATGTCTCCCTGTCTTGTCTCCCTGTCCTGTCTCCCTGTCCTGTCTCCCTGCCCTGTCTCCCTGCCTTGTCTCCCTGCCCTGTCTCCATGTCCTGTCTCCCTGCCCTGTCTCCCTGTCTTGTCTCCCTGTCCTGTCTCCCTGTCCTGTCTCCCTGTCTTGTCTCCCTGCCCTGTCTCCCTGCCCTGTCTCCCTGTCCTGTCTCCCTGCCCTGTCTCCCTGCCCTGTTTCCCTGCCCTGTCTCCCTGTCCTGTCTCCCTGTCTTGTCTCCCTGCCCTGTCTCCCTGCCCTGTCTCCCTGTCCTGTCTCCTTGTCCTGTTTCCCTGTCCTGTATCCCTGCCCTGTCTGTCTGTCCTGTCTCCCTGCCCTGTCTCCCTGCTCTGTCTCCCTGTCCTCTCTCCTTGTCTTGTCTCCCTGTCCGAT
This sequence comes from Oasisia sp. SBJ-2009, assembly GCA_964017155.1. NCBI lineage: Eukaryota > Metazoa > Annelida > Polychaeta > Sabellida > Siboglinidae > Oasisia > Oasisia sp. SBJ-2009. Next base: position 988,214 of record OZ024863.1, read on the forward strand.
CTCCCTGCCCTGTCTCCCCGCCCTCTCTCCTTGTCTTGTCTCCCTGCCCTGTCTCCCTGCCCTGTCTCCCTGTCCTCTCTCCTTGTCTTGTCTCCCTGTCCGATCTCCCTGCCCTGTCTCCCCGCACTCTCTCCTTGTCTTGTCTCCCTGCCCTGTCTCCCTGCCCTGTCTCTCTGCCTTGTCTCCCTGTCCGCTCTCCCTGCCCTGACTCCCTGCCATGTCTCCCTGTCTTGTCTCCCTGTCCTGTCTCTCTGTCCTGTCTGCCTGTCCTGTCTCCCTGTCTTGTCTCCTTGCCCTGTCTCCCTGCCCTGTCTCCCTGCCCTGTCTCCCTGCCCTGTCTCCCTGCCATGTCTCCCTGTCTTGTCTCCCTGTCCTGTCTCCCTGTCCTGTCTCCCCGCCCTGTCTCCCTGCCCTGTCTCCCTGCCCTGTCTCCCTGTCTTGTCTCCCTGTCCGGTCTCCCTGCCCTGTCTCCCCGCTCTGTCTCCCTGCCCTGTCTCCCTGCCCTGTTTTCCTGCCCTGTCTCCCTGCCCTGTCTCCCTGCCCTGTCTCCCTGCCCTGTCACCCTGCCCTGTCTCCCTGCCCTGTCTCCCTGCCTTCTCTCCCTGCCCTGTCTCCATGTCCTGTCTGCCTGCCCTGTCTCCCCGGCCTGTCTCCTCGCCCTGTCTCCCCGCCCTGTCTCCCTGCCCTGTCTCCCTTCCCTGTCTCCCTGTCCTGTATCCCTGCCCTGTCTCCCCGCCCTGTCTCCCTGTCCTCTCTCCTTGTATTGTCTCCCTGTACGGTCTCCCTGCCCTGTCTCCCCGCTCTGTCTCCCTGCCCTTTCTACCTGCCCTGTTTCCCTACCTTGTCTCCCTACCCTGTCTCCCTGCCCTGTCTCCCTGCCCTGTCTCCCTGCCTTGTCTCCCTTCCCTGTCTCCATGTCCTGTCTCCCTGCCCTGTCTCCCTGTCTTGTCTCCCTGTCCTGTCTCCCTGTCCTGTCTCCCTGTCTTATCTCCCTGCCCTGTCTCCCAGCCCTGTCTCCCTGTCCTGTCTCCCTGCCCTGTCTCCCTGCCCTATTTCCCTGACCTGTCTCCCTGTCCTGTCTCCCTGTCTTGTCTCCCTGTCCTGTCTCCCTGCCCTGTTTCCCTGCCCTGTCTCCTTGACTTGTCTCCCTGTCTTGTCTCCTTGCCCTGTCTCCCTGCCCTGTCTCCCTGTCCTGTATCCCTGCCCTGTCTCCCCGCCCTGTCTCCCTGTCCTCTCTCCTTGTATTGTCTCCCTGTACGGTCTCCCTGCCCTGTCTCCACGCTCTGTCTCCCTGCCCTTTCTACCTGCCCTGTTTCCCTACCCTGTCTCCCTGCCCTGTCTCCCTGCCCTGTCTCCCTGCCCTGTCTCCCTGCCCTGTCTCCCTGCCTTGTCTCCCTGCCCTGTCTCCATGTCCTGTCTCCCTGCCCTGTCTCCCTGTCTTGTCTCCCTGTCCTGTCTCCCTGTCCTGTCTCCCTGTCTTGTCTCCCTGCCCTGTCTCCCTGCCCTGTCTCCCTGTCCTGTCTCCCTGCCCTGTCTCCCTGCCCTGTCTCCCTGCCCTGTCTCCCTGCCCTGTCTCCCTGCCTTGTCTCCCTGCCCTGTCTCCATGTCCTGTCTCCCTGCCCTGTCTCCCTGTCTTGTCTCCCTGTCCTGTCTCCCTGTCCTGTCTCCCTGTCTTGTCTCCCTGCCCTGTCTCCCTGCCCTGTCTCCCTGTCCTGTCTCCCTGCCCTGTCTCCCTGCCCTGTTTCCCTGCCCTGTCTCCCTGTCCTGTCTCCCTGTCCTGTCTCCCTGCCCTGTCTCCCTGCCCTGTCTCCCTGCCCTGTCTCTCTGCCTTGTCTCCCTGTCCGGTCTCCCTGCCCTGACTCCCTGCCATGTCTCCCTGTCTTGTCTCCCTGTCCTGTCTCCCTGTCCTGTCTCCCCGCCCTGTCTCCCTGCCCTGTCTCCCTGCCCTGTCTCCCTGTCTTGTCTCCCTGTCCGGTCTCCCTGCCCTGTCTCCCCGCTATGTCTCCCTGCCCTGTCTCCCTGCCCTGTTTCCCTGCCCTGTCTCCCTGCCCTGTCTCCCTGCCCTGTCTCCCTGCCCTGTTTCCCTGCCCTGTCTCCCTGCCCTGTCTCCCTGCCTTCTCTCCCTGCCCTGTCTCCATGTCCTGTCTGCCTGCCCTGTCTCCCCGGCCTGTCTCCTCGCCCTGTCTCCCCGCCCTGTCTCTCTGCCTTGTCTCCCTGTCCGGTCTCCCTGCCCTGACTCCCTGCCATGTCTCCCTGTCTTGTCTCCCTGTCCTGTCTCTCTGTCCTGTCTGCCTGTCCTGTCTCCCTGTCTTGTCTCCTTGCCCTGTCTCCCTGCCCTGTCTCCCTGACCTTTCTCCCTGCCCTGTCTCCCTGCCATGTCTCCCTGTCTTGTCTCCCTGTCCTGTCTCCCTGTCCTGTCTCCCTGCCCTGTCTCCCTGCCTTGTCTCCCTGCCCTGTCTCCATGTCCTGTCTCCCTGCCCTGTCTCCCTGTCTTGTCTCCCTGTCCTGTCTCCCTGTCCTGTCTCCCTGTCTTGTCTCCCTGCCCTGTCTCCCTGCCCTGTCTCCATGTCCTGTCTCCCTGCCCTGTCTCCCTGCCCTGTTTCCCTGCCCTGTCTCCCTGTCCTGTCTCCCTGTCTTGTCTCCCTGCCCTGTCTCCCTGCCCTGTCTCCCTGTCCTGTCTCCTTGTCCTGTTTCCCTGTCCTGTATCCCTGCCCTGTCTGTCTGTCCTGTCTCCCTGCCCTGTCTCCCTGCTCTGTCTCCCTGTCCTCTCTCCTTGTCTTGTCTCCCTGTCCGATCTCCCTGCCCTGTCTCCCCGCCCTCTCTCCTTGTCTTGTCTCCCTGCCCTGTCTCCCTGCCCTGTCTCCCTGTCCTCTCTCCTTGTCTTGTCTCCCTGTCCGATCTCCCTGCCCTGTCTCCCCGCACTCTCTCCTTGTCTTGTCTCCCTGCCCTGTCTCCCTGCCCTGTCTCTCTGCCTTGTCTCCCTGTCCGCTCTCCCTGCCCTGACTCCCTGCCATGTCTCCCTGTCTTGTCTCCCTGTCCTGTCTCTCTGTCCTGTCTGCCTGTCCTGTCTCCCTGTCTTGTCTCCTTGCCCTGTCTCCCTGCCCTGTCTCCCTGCCCTGTCTCCCTGCCCTGTCTCCCTGCCATGTCTCCCTGTCTTGTCTCCCTGTCCTGTCTCCCTGTCCTGTCTCCCCGCCCTGTCTCCCTGCCCTGTCTCCCTGCCCTGTCTCCCTGTCTTGTCTCCCTGTCCGGTCTCCCTGCCCTGTCTCCCCGCTCTGTCTCCCTGCCCTGTCTCCCTGCCCTGTTTTCCTGCCCTGTCTCCCTGCCCTGTCTCCCTGCCCTGTCTCCCTGCCCTGTCACCCTGCCCTGTCTCCCTGCCCTGTCTCCCTGCCTTCTCTCCCTGCCCTGTCTCCATGTCCTGTCTGCCTGCCCTGTCTCCCCGGCCTGTCTCCTCGCCCTGTCTCCCCGCCCTGTCTCCCTGCCCTGTCTCCCTTCCCTGTCTCCCTGTCCTGTATCCCTGCCCTGTCTCCCCGCCCTGTCTCCCTGTCCTCTCTCCTTGTATTGTCTCCCTGTACGGTCTCCCTGCCCTGTCTCCCCGCTCTGTCTCCCTGCCCTTTCTACCTGCCCTGTTTCCCTACCTTGTCTCCCTACCCTGTCTCCCTGCCCTGTCTCCCTGCCCTGTCTCCCTGCCTTGTCTCCCTTCCCTGTCTCCATGTCCTGTCTCCCTGCCCTGTCTCCCTGTCTTGTCTCCCTGTCCTGTCTCCCTGTCCTGTCTCCCTGTCTTATCTCCCTGCCCTGTCTCCCAGCCCTGTCTCCCTGTCCTGTCTCCCTGCCCTGTCTCCCTGCCCTATTTCCCTGACCTGTCTCCCTGTCCTGTCTCCCTGTCTTGTCTCCCTGTCCTGTCTCCCTGCCCTGTTTCCCTGCCCTGTCTCCTTGACTTGTCTCCCTGTCTTGTCTCCTTGCCCTGTCTCCCTGCCCTGTCTCCCTGTCCTGTATCCCTGCCCTGTCTCCCCGCCCTGTCTCCCTGTCCTCTCTCCTTGTATTGTCTCCCTGTACGGTCTCCCTGCCCTGTCTCCACGCTCTGTCTCCCTGCCCTTTCTACCTGCCCTGTTTCCCTACCCTGTCTCCCTGCCCTGTCTCCCTGCCCTGTCTCCCTGCCCTGTCTCCCTGCCCTGTCTCCCTGCCTTGTCTCCCTGCCCTGTCTCCATGTCCTGTCTCCCTGCCCTGTCTCCCTGTCTTGTCTCCCTGTCCTGTCTCCCTGTCCTGTCTCCCTGTCTTGTCTCCCTGCCCTGTCTCCCTGCCCTGTCTCCCTGTCCTGTCTCCCTGCCCTGTCTCCCTGCCCTGTTTCCCTGCCCTGTCTCCCTGTCCTGTCTCCCTGTCTTGTCTCCCTGCCCTGTCTCCCTGCCCTGTCTCCCTGTCCTGTCTCCTTGTCCTGTTTCCCTGTCCTGTATCCCTGCCCTGTCTCCCTGTCCTGTCTCCCTGCCCTGTCTCCCTGCTCTGTCTCCCTGTCCTCTCTCCTTGTCTTGTCTCCCTGTCCGATCTCCCTGCCCTGTCTCCCCGCCCTCTCTCCTTGTCTTGTCTCCCTGCCCTGTCTCCCTGCCCTGTCTCCCTGTCCTCTCTCCTTGTCTTGTCTCCCTGTCCGATCTCCCTGCCCTGTCTCCCCGCACTCTCTCCTTGTCTTGTCTCCCTGCCCTGTCTCCCTGCCCTGTCTCTCTGCCTTGTCTCCCTGTCCGGTCTCCCTGCCCTGACTCCCTGCCATGTCTCCCTGTCTTGTCTCCCTGTCCTGTCTCTCTGTCCTGTCTGCCTGTCCTGTCTCCCTGTCTTGTCTCCTTTCCCTGTCTCCCTGCCCTGTCTCCCTGCCCTGTCTCCTCGCCCTGTCTCCCCGCCCTGTCTCCCTGCCCTGTCTCCCTGTCCTGTCTCCCTGTCCTGTCTCCCTGTCCTGTCTCCCTGCCCTGTCTCCCTGTCTTATCTCCCTGTCCTGTCTACCCGCTCAGTCTCCCTGCCCAATCTCCCTACCCTGTCTCCCTGTCCTGTCTCCCTGTCCTGTCTCCATGTCTTGACTCCCTGCCCTGTCTCCCTGCCCTGTTTCCCTGCCCTCTCTCCCTGTCCTGTCTCCCTGCCCTGTTTCCCTGCCCTGTCTCCTTGACTTGTCTCCCTGTCTTGTCTCCTTGCCCTGTCTCCCTGCCCTGTCTCCCTGTCCTGTATCCCTGCCCTGTCTCCCCGCCCTGTCTCCCTTTCCTCTCTCCTTGTATTGTCTCCCTGTACGGTCTCCCTGCCCTGTCTCCACGCTCTGTCTCCCTGCCCTTTCTACCTGCCCTGTTTCCCTACCCTGTCTCCCTGCCCTGTCTCCCTGCCCTGTCTCCCTGCCCTGTCTCCCTGCCCTGTCTCCCTGCCTTGTCTCCCTGCCCTGTCTCCATGTCCTGTCTCCCTGCCCTGTCTCCCTGTCTTGTCTCCCTGTCCTGTCTCCCTGTCCTGTCTCCCTGTCTTGTCTCCCTGCCCTGTCTCCCTGCACTGTCTCCCTGTCCTGTCTCCCTGCCCTGTCTCCCTGCCCTGTTTCCCTGCCCTGTCTCCCTGTCCTGTCTCCCTGTCTTGTCTCCCTGCCCTGTCTCCCTGCCCTGTCTCCCTGTCCTGTCTCCTTGTCCTGTTTCCCTGTCCTGTATCCCTGCCCTGTCTCCCTGTCCTGTCTCCCTGCCCTGTCTCCCTGCTCTGTCTCCCTGTCCTCTCTCCTTGTCTTGTCTCCCTGTCCGATCTCCCTGCCCTGTCTCCCCGCCCTCTCTCCTTGTCTTGTCTCCCTGCCCTGTCTCCCTGCCCTGTCTCCCTGTCCTCTCTCCTTGTCTTGTCTCCCTGTCCGATCTCCCTGCCCTGTCTCCCCGCACTCTCTCCTTGTCTTGTCTCCCTGCCCTGTCTCCCTGCCCTGTCTCTCTGCCTTGTCTCCCTGTCCGGTCTCCCTGCCCTGACTCCCTGCCATGTCTCCCTGTCTTGTCTCCCTGTCCTGTCTCTCTGTCCTGTCTGCCTGTCCTGTCTCCCTGTCTTGTCTCCTTGCCCTGTCTCCCTGCCCTGTCTCCCTGCCCTGTCTCCCTGCCCTGTCTCCCTGCCATGTCTCCCTGTCTTGTCTCCCTGTCCTGTCTCCCTGTCCTGTCTCCCTGCCCTGTCTCCCTGCCTTGTCTCCCTGCCCTGTCTCCATGTCCTGTCTCCCTGCCCTGTCTCCCTGTCTTGTCTCCCTGTCCTGTCTCCCTGTCCTGTCTCCCTGCTTGTCTCCCTGCCCTGTCTCCCTGCCCTGTCTCCCTGTCCTGTCTCCCTGCCCTGTCTCCCTGCCCTGTTTCCCTGCCCTGTCTCCCTGTCCTGTCTCCCTGTCTTGTCTCCCTGCCCTGTCTCCCTGCCCTGTCTCCCTGTCCTGTCTCCCTGCCCTGTCTCCCTGCCCTGTTTCCCTGCCCTGTCTCCCTGTCCTGTCTCCCTGTCTTGTCTCCCTGCCCTGTCTTCCTGCCCTGTCTCCCTGTCCTGTCTCCTTGTCCTGTTTCCCTGTCCTGTATCCCTGCCCTGTCTGCCTGTCCTGTCTCCCTGCCCTGTCACCCTGCCCTGTCTCCCCGTCCTCTCTCCTTGTCTTGTCTCCCTGTCCGATCTCCCTGCCCTGTCTCCCCGCCCTCTCTCCTTGTCTTGTCTCCCTGCCCTGTCTCCCTGCCCTGTCTCCCTGTCCTCTCTCCTTGTCTTGTCTCCCTGTCCGATCTCCCTGCCCTGTCTCCCCGCACTCTCTCCTTGTCTTGTCTCCCTGCCCTGTCTCCCTGCCCTGTCTCTCTGCCTTGTCTCCCTGTCCGGTCTCCCTGCCCTGACTCCCTGCCATGTCTCCCTGTCTTGTCTCCCTGTCCTGTCTCTCTGTCCTGTCTGCCTGTCCTGTCTCCCTGTCTTGTCTCCTTGCCCTGTCTCCCTGCCCTGTCTCCCTGCCCTGTCTCCCTGCCCTGTCTCCCTGCCATGTCTCCCTGTCTTGTCTCCCTGTCCTGTCTCCCTGTCCTGTCTCCCCGCCCTGTCTCCCTGCCCTGTCTCCCTGCCCTGTCTCCCTGTCTTGTCTCCCTGCCCTGTTTCCCTGCCCTGTCTCCCTGTCCTGTCTCCCTGTCTTGTCTCCCTGCCCTGTCTGCCTGCCCTGTCTCCCTGTCCTGTCTCCTTGTCCTGTTTCCCTGTCCTGTATCCCTGCCCTGTCTGTCTGTCCTGTCTCCCTGCCCTGTCTCCCTGCTCTGTCTCCCTGTCCTCTCTCCTTGTCTTGTCTCCCTGTCCGATCTCCCTGCCCTGTCTCCCCGCCCTCTCTCCTTGTCTTGTCTCCCTGCCCTGTCTCCCTGCCCTGTCTCCCTGTCCTCTCTCCTTGTCTTGTCTCCCTGTCCGATCTCCCTGCCCTGTCTCCCCGCACTCTCTCCTTGTCTTGTCTCCCTGCCCTGTCTCCCTGCCCTGTCTCTCTGCCTTGTCTCCCTGTCCGCTCTCCCTGCCCTGACTCCCTGCCATGTCTCCCTGTCTTGTCTCCCTGTCCTGTCTCTCTGTCCTGTCTGCCTGTCCTGTCTCCCTGTCTTGTCTCCTTGCCCTGTCTCCCTGCCCTGTCTCCCTGCCCTGTCTCCCTGCCCTGTCTCCCTGCCATGTCTCCCTGTCTTGTCTCCCTGTCCTGTCTCCCTGTCCTGTCTCCCCGCCCTGTCTCCCTGCCCTGTCTCCCTGCCCTGTCTCCCTGTCTTGTCTCCCTGTCCGGTCTCCCTGCCCTGTCTCCCCGCTCTGTCTCCCTGCCCTGTCTCCCTGCCCTGTTTTCCTGCCCTGTCTCCCTGCCCTGTCTCCCTGCCTTGTCTCCCTGCCCTGTCACCCTGCCCTGTCTCCCTGCCCTGTCTCCCTGCCTTCTCTCCCTGCCCTGTCTCCATGTCCTGTCTGCCTGCCCTGTCTCCCCGGCCTGTCTCCTCGCCCTGTCTCCCCGCCCTGTCTCCCTGCCCTGTCTCCCTTCCCTGTCTCCCTGTCCTGTATCCCTGCCCTGTCTCCCCGCCCTGTCTCCCTGTCCTCTCTCCTTGTATTGTCTCCCTGTACGGTCTCCCTGCCCTGTCTCCCCGCTCTGTCTCCCTGCCCTTTCTACCTGCCCTGTTTCCCTACCTTGTCTCCCTACCCTGTCTCCCTGCCCTGTCTCCCTGCCCTGTCTCCCTGCCTTGTCTCCCTTCCCTGTCTCCATGTCCTGTCTCCCTGCCCTGTCTCCCTGTCTTGTCTCCCTGTCCTGTCTCCCTGTCCTGTCTCCCTGTCTTATCTCCCTGCCCTGTCTCCCAGCCCTGTCTCCCTGTCCTGTCTCCCTGCCCTGTCTCCCTGCCCTATTTCCCTGACCTGTCTCCCTGTCCTGTCTCCCTGTCTTGTCTCCCTGTCCTGTCTCCCTGCCCTGTTTCCCTGCCCTGTCTCCTTGACTTGTCTCCCTGTCTTGTCTCCTTGCCCTGTCTCCCTGCCCTGTCTCCCTGTCCTGTATCCCTGCCCTGTCTCCCCGCCCTGTCTCCCTGTCCTCTCTCCTTGTATTGTCTCCCTGTACGGTCTCCCTGCCCTGTCTCCACGCTCTGTCTCCCTGCCCTTTCTACCTGCCCTGTTTCCCTACCCTGTCTCCCTGCCCTGTCTCCCTGCCCTGTCTCCCTGCCCTGTCTCCCTGCCCTGTCTCCCTGCCTTGTCTCCCTGCCCTGTCTCCATGTCCTGTCTCCCTGCCCTGTCTCCCTGTCTTGTCTCCCTGTCCTGTCTCCCTGTCCTGTCTCCCTGTCTTGTCTCCCTGCCCTGTCTCCCTGCCCTGTCTCCCTGTCCTGTCTCCCTGCCCTGTCTCCCTGCCCTGTTTCCCTGCCCTGTCTCCCTGTCCTGTCTCCCTGTCTTGTCTCCCTGCCCTGTCTCCCTGCCCTGTCTCCCTGTCCTGTCTCCTTGTCCTGTTTCCCTGTCCTGTATCCCTGCCCTGTCTCCCTGTCCTGTCTCCCTGCCCTGTCTCCCTGCTCTGTCTCCCTGTCCTCTCTCCTTGTCTTGTCTCCCTGTCCGATCTCCCTGCCCTGTCTCCCCGCCCTCTCTCCTTGTCTTGTCTCCCTGCCCTGTCTCCCTGCCCTGTCTCCCTGTCCTCTCTCCTTGTCTTGTCTCCCTGTCCGATCTCCCTGCCCTGTCTCCCCGCACTCTCTCCTTGTCTTGTCTCCCTGCCCTGTCTCCCTGCCCTGTCTCTCTGCCTTGTCTCCCTGTCCGGTCTCCCTGCCCTGACTCCCTGCCATGTCTCCCTGTCTTGTCTCCCTGTCCTGTCTCTCTGTCCTGTCTGCCTGTCCTGTCTCCCTGTCTTGTCTCCTTTCCCTGTCTCCCTGCCCTGTCTCCCTGCCCTGTCTCCTCGCCCTGTCTCCCCGCCCTGTCTCCCTGCCCTGTCTCCCTGTCCTGTCTCCCTGTCCTGTCTCCCTGTCCTGTCTCCCTGCCCTGTCTCCCTGTCTTATCTCCCTGTCCTGTCTACCCGCTCAGTCTCCCTGCCCAATCTCCCTACCCTGTCTCCCTGTCCTGTCTCCCTGTCCTGTCTCCATGTCTTGACTCCCTGCCCTGTCTCCCTGCCCTGTTTCCCTGCCCTCTCTCCCTGTCCTGTCTCCCTGCCCTGTTTCCCTGCCCTGTCTCCTTGACTTGTCTCCCTGTCTTGTCTCCTTGCCCTGTCTCCCTGCCCTGTCTCCCTGTCCTGTATCCCTGCCCTGTCTCCCCGCCCTGTCTCCCTTTCCTCTCTCCTTGTATTGTCTCCCTGTACGGTCTCCCTGCCCTGTCTCCACGCTCTGTCTCCCTGCCCTTTCTACCTGCCCTGTTTCCCTACCCTGTCTCCCTGCCCTGTCTCCCTGCCCTGTCTCCCTGCCCTGTCTCCCTGCCCTGTCTCCCTGCCTTGTCTCCCTGCCCTGTCTCCATGTCCTGTCTCCCTGCCCTGTCTCCCTGTCTTGTCTCCCTGTCCTGTCTCCCTGTCCTGTCTCCCTGTCTTGTCTCCCTGCCCTGTCTCCCTGCCCTGTCTCCCTGTCCTGTCTCCCTGCCCTGTCTCCCTGCCCTGTTTCCCTGCCCTGTCTCCCTGTCCTGTCTCCCTGTCTTGTCTCCCTGCCCTGTCTCCCTGCCCTGTCTCCCTGTCCTGTCTCCTTGTCCTGTTTCCCTGTCCTGTATCCCTGCCCTGTCTCCCTGTCCTGTCTCCCTGCCCTGTCTCCCTGCTCTGTCTCCCTGTCCTCTCTCCTTGTCTTGTCTCCCTGCCCTGTCTCCCTGCCCTGTCTCCCTGTCCTGTCTCCTTGTCCTGTTTCCCTGTCCTGTATCCCTGCCCTGTCTCCCTGTCCTGTCTCCCTGCCCTGTCTCCCTGCCCTGTCTCCCTGTCCTCTCTCCTTGTCTTGTCTCCCTGTCCGAACTCCCTGCCCTGTCTCCCCGCCCTCTCTCCTTGTCTTGTCTCCCTGCCCTGTCTCCCTGCCCTGTCTCCCTGTCCTCTCTCCTTGTCTTGTATCCCTGTCCGATCTCCCTGCCCTGTCTCCCCGCACTCTCTCCTTGTCTTGTCTCCCTGTCCGGTCTCCCTGCCCTGACTCCCTGCCATGTCTCCCTGTCTTGTCTCCCTGTCCTGTCTCCCTGTCCTGTCTCTCTGTCCTGTCTCTCTGTCCTGTCTGCCTGTCCTGTCTCCCTGTCCAATCTCCCTGCCCTGTCTCCCTGTCCTGTCTCCCTGTCTTGTCTCCCTGTCCTGTCTCTCTGTCCTGTCTGCCTGTCCTGTCTCCCTGTCTTGTCTCCTTGCCCTGTCTCCCTGCCCTGTCTCCCTGCCCTGTCTCCCTGTCCTGTCTCCCTGCCATGTCTCCCTGTCTTGTCTCCCTGTCCTGTCTCCCTGTCCTGTCTCCCCGCCCTGTCTCCCTGCCCTGTCTCCCTGTCCGGTCTCCCTGCCCTGTCTCCCCGCTATGTCTCCCTGCCCTGTCTCCCTGCCCTGTTTCCCTGCCCTGTCTCCCTGCCCTGTCTCCCTGCCCTGTCTCCCTGCCCTGTTTCCCTGCCCTGTCTCCCTGCCCTGTCTCCCTGCCTTCTCTCCCTGCCCTGTCTCCATGTCCTGTCTGCCTGCCCTGTCTCCCCGGCCTGTCTCCTCGCCCTGTCTCCCCGCCCTGTCTCCCTGCCCTGTCTCCCTGTCCTGTCTCCCTGTCCTGTCTCCCTGTCCTGTCTCCCTGCCCTGTCTCCCTGTCTTATCTCCCTGTCCTGTCTACCCGATCAGTCTCCCTGCCCAATCTCCCTACCCTGTCTCCCTGTCCTGTCTCCCTGTCCTGTCTCCATGGCTTGACTCCCTGCCCTGTCTCCCTGCCCTGTTTCCCTGCCCTGTCTCCTTGACTTGTCTCCCTGTCTTGTCTCCTTGCCCTGTCTCCCTGCCCTGTCTCCCTGTCCTGTATCCCTGCCCTGTCTCCCCGCCCTGTCTCCCTGTCCTGTCTCCCTGCCCTGTTTCCCTGCCCTGTCTCCTTGACTTGTCTCCCTGTCTTGTCTCCTTGCCCTGTCTCCCCGCCCTCTCTCCCTGTCCTGTCTCCCTGCCCTGTTTCCCTGCCCTGTCTCCTTGACTTGTCTCCCTGTCTTGTCTCCTTGCCCTGTCTCCCTGCCCTGTCTCCCTGTCCTGTATCCCTGCCCTGTCTCCCCGCCCTGTCTCCCTGTCCTCTCTCCTTGTATTGTCTCCCTGTACGGTCTCCCTGCCCTGTCTCCACGCTCTGTCTCCCTGCCCTTTCTACCTGCCCTGTTTCCCTACCCTGTCTCCCTGCCCTGTCTCCCTGCCCTGTCTCCATGTCCTGTCTCCCTGCCCTGTCTCCCTGTCTTGTCTCCCTGTCCTGTCTCCCTGTCCTGTCTCCCTGTCTTGTCTCCCTGCCCTGTCTCCCTGCCCTGTCTCCCTGTCCTGTCTCCCTGCCCTGTCTCCCTGCCCTGTTTCCCTGCCCTGTCTCCCTGTCCTGTCTCCCTGTCTTGTCTCCCTGTCCTGTCTCCCTGTCCTGTATCCCTGTCTTGTCTCCCTCCCCTGTCTCCCCGCCCTGTCTCCCTGCCCTGTCTCCCTGTCCTGTCTCCCTGTCTAGTCTCCCTGCCCTGTCTCCCTGTCTTGTCTCCCTGTCCTGTCTCACTGTGCTGATTCCCTGTCCTGTCTCCCTGTCCTGTCTCCCTGTCTTGTCTCCCTGCCCTGTCTCCCTGTCCTGTCTCCCTGTCCTGTCTCACTGTGCTGATTCCCTGCCCTGTCTCCCTGTCCTGTCTCCCTGTCCTGTCTCCCTGCCCTGTCTCCCTACCCTGTCCCCATGTCTTGTCTCCCTGTCTTGGCTCCCTGTCCTGTCTCCCTGTCCTGTCTCCCTGCCTTGTCTCCCTGCCCTGTTTCACTGTCCTGTCTCCCTGTCCTGTCTCCCTGTCTTGTCTCCCTGCCCTGTCTCCCTGCCCTGTCTCCCTGTCTTGTCTCCCTGTCCTGTCTCCCTGTCCTGTCTCCCTGTCTTGTCTCCCTGCCCTGTCTCCCTGTCCTATCTTCCTGCCCTGTCTCCCTGTCCTGTCTCCCTGTCTTGTCTCCCTGCCCTGTCTCACTGTCCTGTTTCCCAGTCCTGTCTCCCTGACTTGTCTCCCTGCCCTGTCTCCCTGTCTTGTCTCCCCGCCCTGTCTCCCTGTCCTGTCTCCCTGCCCTGTCTCCCTGTCCTGTCTCATTGTCCTGTATACCTGCCATGTCTCCCTGTCCTGTCTCCCTGTCCTGTCTCCCCGCCCAGTCTCCCTGCCCTGTCTCCCTGCCCTGTTTCCCTGCCCTGTCTCCATGTCCTGTCTCCCTGTCTTGTCTCCCTGCCCTGTCTCCCTGTCCTGTATCCCTGCCCTGTCTCCCTGTCCTGTCTCCCTGCCCTGTCTCCCCGCCCTGTCTCCATGTCCTATCTCCCTGCCCTGTCTCCCTGTCCTGTCTCCCTGTCTTGTCTCCCAGTTCTGTCTCTCTGTCCTGTCTGCTTGTCCTGTCTCCCTGTCTTGTCTCCTTGCCCTGTCTCCCTGCCCTGTCTCCCTGCCCTGTCTCCCTGCCATGTCTCCCTGTCTTGTCTCCCTGTCCTGTCTCCCTGTCCAGTCTCCCCGCCCTGTCTCCCTGCCCTGTCTCCCTGCCCTGTCTCCCTGTCTTGTCTCCCTGTCCGGTCTCACTGCCCAGTCTCCCCGCTCTGTCTCCCTGCCCTGTCTCCCTGCCCTGTTTCTATGCCCTGTCTCCCTGCCCTGTCTCCCTGCCTTGTCTCCCTGCCTTCTCTCCCTGCCCTGTCTCCATGTCCTGTCTGCCTGCCCTGTCTCCCCGGCCTGTCTCCCCGCCCTGTCTCCCCGCCCTGTCTCCCTGCCTTGTCTCCCTGCCCTGTCTCCCCGCCCTGTCTCCCCGCCCTGTCTCCCTGCCTTCTCTCCCTGCCCTGTCTCCATGTCCTGTCTGCCTGCCCTGTCTCCCCGGCCTGTCTCCTCGCCCTGTCTCCCCGCCCTGTCTCCCTGCCCTGTCTCCCTTCCCTGTCTCCCTGTCCTGTATCCCTGCCCTGTCTCCCCGCCCTGTCTCCCTGTCCTCTCTCCTTGTATTGTCTCCCTGTACGGTCTCCCTGCCCTGTCTCCCCGCTCTGTCTCCCTGCCCTTTCTACCTGCCCTGTTTCCCTACCTTGTCTCCCTACCCTGTCTCCCTGCCCTGTCTCCCTGCCCTGTCTCCCTGCCTTGTCTCCCTGCCCTGTCTCCATGTCCTGTCTCCCTGCCCTGTCTCCCTGTCTTGTCTCCCTGTCCTGTCTCCCTGTCCTGTCTCCCTGTCTTATCTCCCTGCCCTGTCTCCCAGCCCTGTCTCCCTGTCCTGTCTCCCTGCCCTGTCTCCCTGCCCTGTTTCCCTGCCCTGTCTCCCTGTCCTGTCTCCCTGTCTTGTCTCCCTGCCCTGTCTCCCTGCCCTGTCTCCCTGTCCTGTCTCCTTGTCCTGTTTCCCTGTCCTGTATCCCTGCCCTGTCTCCCTGTCCTGTCTCCCTGCCCTGTCTCCCTGCTCTGTCTCCCTGTCCTCTCTCCTTGTCTTGTCTCCCTGTCCGATCTCCCTGCCCTGTCTCCCCGCCCTCTCTCCTTGTCTTGTCTCCCTGCCCTGTCTCCCTGCCCTGTCTCCCTGTCCTCTCTCCTTGTCTTGTCTCCCTGTCCGATCTCCCTGCCCTGTCTCCCCGCACTCTCTCCTTGTCTTGTCTCCCTGCCCTGTCTCCCTGCCCTGTCTCTCTGCCTTGTCTCCCTGTCCGGTCTCCCTGCCCTGACTCCCTGCCATGTCTCCCTGTCTTGTCTCCCTGTCCTGTCTCCCTGTCCTGTCTCCCCGCCCTGTCTCCCTGCCCTGTCTCCCTGCCCTGTCTCCCTGTCTTGTCTCCCTGTCCGGTCTCCCTGCCCTGTCTCCCCGCTATGTCTCCCTGCCCTGTCTCCCTGCCCTGTTTCCCTGCCCTGTCTCCCTGCCCTGTCTCCCTGCCCTGTCTCCCTGCCCTGTTTCCCTGCCCTGTCTCCCTGCCCTGTCTCCCTGCCTTCTCTCCCTGCCCTGTCTCCATGTCCTGTCTGCCTGCCCTGTCTCCCCGGCCTGTCTCCTCGCCCTGTCTCCCCGCCCTGTCTCTCTGCCTTGTCTCCCTGTCCGGTCTCCCTGCCCTGACTCCCTGCCATGTCTCCCTGTCTTGTCTCCCTGTCCTGTCTCTCTGTCCTGTCTGCCTGTCCTGTCTCCCTGTCTTGTCTCCTTGCCCTGTCTCCCTGCCCTGTCTCCCTGACCTTTCTCCCTGCCCTGTCTCCCTGCCATGTCTCCCTGTCTTGTCTCCCTGTCCTGTCTCCCTGTCCTGTCTCCCTGCCCTGTCTCCCTGCCTTGTCTCCCTGCCCTGTCTCCATGTCCTGTCTCCCTGCCCTGTCTCCCTGTCTTGTCTCCCTGTCCTGTCTCCCTGTCCTGTCTCCCTGTCTTGTCTCCCTGCCCTGTCTCCCTGCCCTGTCTCCCTGTCCTGTCTCCCTGCCCTGTCTCCCTGCCCTGTTTCCCTGCCCTGTCTCCCTGTCCTGTCTCCCTGTCTTGTCTCCCTGCCCTGTCTCCCTGCCCTGTCTCCCTGTCCTGTCTCCTTGTCCTGTTTCCCTGTCCTGTATCCCTGCCCTGTCTGTCTGTCCTGTCTCCCTGCCCTGTCTCCCTGCTCTGTCTCCCTGTCCTCTCTCCTTGTCTTGTCTCCCTGTCCGATCTCCCTGCCCTGTCTCCCCGCCCTCTCTCCTTGTCTTGTCTCCCTGCCCTGTCTCCCTGCCCTGTCTCCCTGTCCTCTCTCCTTGTCTTGTCTCCCTGTCCGATCTCCCTGCCCTGTCTCCCCGCACTCTCTCCTTGTCTTGTCTCCCTGCCCTGTCTCCCTGCCCTGTCTCCCTGTCCTCTCTCCTTGTCTTGTCTCCCTGTCCGATCTCCCTGCCCTGTCTCCCCGCACTCTCTCCTTGTCTTGTCTCCCTGTCCTGTCTCTCTGTCCTGTCTGCCTGTCCTGTCTCCCTGTCTTGTCTCCTTGCCCTGTCTCCCTGCCCTGTCTCCCTGCCCTGTCTCCCTGCCCTGTCTCCCTGCCATGTCTCCCTGTCTTGTCTCCCTGTCCTGTCTCCCTGTCCTGTCTCCCCGCCCTGTCTCCCTGCCCTGTCTCCCTGCCCTGTCTCCCTGTCTTGTCTCCCTGTCCGGTCTCCCTGCCCTGTCTCCCCGCTCTGTCTCCCTGCCCTGTCTCCCTGCCCTGTTTTCCTGCCCTGTCTCCCTGCCCTGTCTCCCTGCCCTGTCTCCCTGCCCTGTCACCCTGCCCTGTCTCCCTGCCCTGTCTCCCTGCCTTCTCTCCCTGCCCTGTCTCCATGTCCTGTCTGCCTGCCCTGTCTCCCCGGCCTGTCTCCTCGCCCTGTCTCCCCGCCCTGTCTCCCTGCCCTGTCTTCCTTCCCTGTCTCCCTGTCCTGTATCCCTGCCCTGTCTCCCCGCCCTGTCTCCCTGTCCTCTCTCCTTGTATTGTCTCCCTGTACGGTCTCCCTGCCCTGTCTCCCCGCTCTGTCTCCCTGCCCTTTCTACCTGCCCTGTTTCCCTACCTTGTCTCCCTACCCTGTCTCCCTGCCCTGTCTCCCTGCCCTGTCTCCCTGCCTTGTCTCCCTTCCCTGTCTCCATGTCCTGTCTCCCTGCCCTGTCTCCCTGTCTTGTCTCCCTGTCCTGTCTCCCTGTCCTGTCTCCCTGTCTTATCTCCCTGCCCTGTCTCCCAGCCCTGTCTCCCTGTCCTGTCTCCCTGCCCTGTCTCCCTGCCCTATTTCCCTGACCTGTCTCCCTGTCCTGTCTCCCTGTCTTGTCTCCCTGTCCTGTCTCCCTGCCCTGTTTCCCTGCCCTGTCTCCTTGACTTGTCTCCCTGTCTTGTCTCCTTGCCCTGTCTCCCTGCCCTGTCTCCCTGTCCTGTATCCCTGCCCTGTCTCCCCGCCCTGTCTCCCTGTCCTCTCTCCTTGTATTGTCTCCCTGTACGGTCTCCCTGCCCTGTCTCCACGCTCTGTCTCCCTGCCCTTTCTACCTGCCCTGTTTCCCTACCCTGTCTCCCTGCCCTGTCTCCCTGCCCTGTCTCCCTGCCCTGTCTCCCTGCCCTGTCTCCCTGCCTTGTCTCCCTGCCCTGTCTCCATGTCCTGTCTCCCTGCCCTGTCTCCCTGTCTTGTCTCCCTGTCCTGTCTCCCTGTCCTGTCTCCCTGTCTTGTCTCCCTGCCCTGTCTCCCTGCCCTGTCTCCCTGTCCTGTCTCCCTGCCCTGTCTCCCTGCCCTGTTTCCCTGCCCTGTCTCCCTGTCCTGTCTCCCTGTCTTGTCTCCCTGCCCTGTCTCCCTGCCCTGTCTCCCTGTCCTGTCTCCTTGTCCTGTTTCCCTGTCCTGTATCCCTGCCCTGTCTCCCTGTCCTGTCTCCCTGCCCTGTCTCCCTGCTCTGTCTCCCTGTCCTCTCTCCTTGTCTTGTCTCCCTGTCCGATCTCCCTGCCCTGTCTCCCCGCCCTCTCTCCTTGTCTTGTCTCCCTGCCCTGTCTCCCTGCCCTGTCTCCCTGTCCTCTCTCCTTGTCTTGTCTCCCTGTCCGATCTCCCTGCCCTGTCTCCCCGCACTCTCTCCTTGTCTTGTCTCCCTGCCCTGTCTCCCTGCCCTGTCTCTCTGCCTTGTCTCCCTGTCCGGTCTCCCTGCCCTGACTCCCTGCCATGTCTCCCTGTCTTGTCTCCCTGTCCTGTCTCTCTGTCCTGTCTGCCTGTCCTGTCTCCCTGTCTTGTCTCCTTTCCCTGTCTCCCTGCCCTGTCTCCCTGCCCTGTCTCCTCGCCCTGTCTCCCCGCCCTGTCTCCCTGCCCTGTCTCCCTGTCCTGTCTCCCTGTCCTGTCTCCCTGTCCTGTCTCCCTGCCCTGTCTCCCTGTCTTATCTCCCTGTCCTGTCTACCCGCTCAGTCTCCCTGCCCAATCTCCCTACCCTGTCTCCCTGTCCTGTCTCCCTGTCCTGTCTCCATGTCTTGACTCCCTGCCCTGTCTCCCTGCCCTGTTTCCCTGCCCTCTCTCCCTGTCCTGTCTCCCTGCCCTGTTTCCCTGCCCTGTCTCCTTGACTTGTCTCCCTGTCTTGTCTCCTTGCCCTGTCTCCCTGCCCTGTCTCCCTGCCCTTTCTACCTGCCCTGTTTCCCTACCCTGTCTCCCTGCCCTGTCTCCCTGCCCTGTCTCCCTGCCCTGTCTCCCTGCCCTGTCTCCCTGCCTTGTCTCCCTGCCCTGTCTCCATGTCCTGTCTCCCTGCCCTGTCTCCCTGTCTTGTCTCCCTGTCCTGTCTCCCTGTCCTGTCTCCCTGTCTTGTCTCCCTGCCCTGTCTCCCTGCCCTGTCTCCATGTCCTGTCTCCCTGCCCTGTCTCCCTGTCCTGTTTCCCTGCCCTGTCTCCCTGTCCTGTCTCCCTGTCTTGTCTCCCTGCCCTGTCTCCCTGCCCTGTCTCCCTGTCCTGTCTCCTTGTCCTGTTTCCCTGTCCGGTATCCCTGCCCTGTCTCCCTGTCCTGTCTCCCTGCCCTGTCTCCCTGCTCTGTCTCCCTGTCCTCTCTCCTTGTCTTGTCTCCCTGTCCGATCTCCCTGCCCTGTCTCCCCGCCCTCTCTCCTTGTCTTGTCTCCCTGCCCTGTCTCCCTGCCCTGTCTCCCTGTCCTCTCTCCTTGTCTTGTCTCCCTGTCCGATCTCCCTGCCCTGTCTCCCCGCACTCTCTCCTTGTCTTGTCTCCCTGCCCTGTCTCCCTGCCCTGTCTCTCTGCCTTGTCTCCCTGTCCGGTCTCCCTGCCCTGACTCCCTGCCATGTCTCCCTGTCTTGTCTCCCTGTCCTGTCTCTCTGTCCTGTCTGCCTGTCCTGTCTCCCTGTCTTGTCTCCTTTCCCTGTCTCCCTGCCCTGTCTCCCTGCCCTGTCTCCCTGCCCTGTCTCCCTGCCATGTCTCCCTGTCTTGTCTCCCTGTCCTGTCTCCCTGTCCTGTCTCCCTGCCCTGTCTCCCTGCCTTGTCTCCCTGCCCTGTCTCCATGTCCTGTCTCCCTGCCCTGTCTCCCTGTCTTGTCTCCCTGTCCTGTCTCCCTGTCCTGTCTCCCTGCTTGTCTCCCTGCCCTGTCTCCCTGCCCTGTCTCCCTGTCCTGTCTCCCTGTCCTGTCTCCCTGTCTTGTCTCCCTGCCCTGTCTCCCTGCCCTGTCTCCCTGTCCTGTCTCCTTGTCCTGTTTCCCTGTCCTGTATCCCTGCCCTGTCTGCCTGTCCTGTCTCCCTGCCCTGTCTCCCTGCTCTGTCTCCCCGTCCTCTCTCCTTGTCTTGTCTCCCTGTCCGATCTCCCTGCCCTGTCTCCCCGCCCTCTCTCCTTGTCTTGTCTCCCTGCCCTGTCTCCCTGCCCTGTCTCCCTGTCCTCTCTCCTTGTCTTGTCTCCCTGTCCGATCTCCCTGCCCTGTCTCCCCGCACTCTCTCCTTGTCTTGTCTCCCTGCCCTGTCTCCCTGCCCTGTCTCTCTGCCTTGTCTCCCTGTCCGGTCTCCCTGCCCTGACTCCCTGCCATGTCTCCCTGTCTTGTCTCCCTGTCCTGTCTCTCTGTCCTGTCTGCCTGTCCTGTCTCCCTGTCTTGTCTCCTTGCCCTGTCTCCCTGCCCTGTCTCCCTGCCCTGTCTCCCTGCCCTGTCTCCCTGCCATGTCTCCCTGTCTTGTCTCCCTGTCCTGTCTCCCTGTCCTGTCTCCCCGCCCTGTCTCCCTGCCCTGTCTCCCTGCCCTGTCTCCCTGTCTTGTCTCCCTGTCCGGTCTCCCTGCCCTGTCTCCCCGCTCTGTCTCCCTGCCCTGTCTCCCTGCCCTGTTTTCCTGCCCTGTCTCCCTGCCCTGTCTCCCTGCCCTGTCTCCCTGCCCTGTCACCCTGCCCTGTCTCCCTGCCCTGTCTCCCTGCCTTCTCTCCCTGCCCTGTCTCCATGTCCTGTCTGCCTGCCCTGTCTCACCGGCCTGTCTCCTCGCCCTGTCTCCCCGCCCTGTCTCCCTGCCCTGTCTCCCTTCCCTGTCTCCCTCTCCTGTATCCCTGCCCTGTCTCCCCGCCCTGTCTCCCTGTCCTCTCTCCTTGTATTGTCTCCCTGTACGGTCTCCCTGCCCTGTCTCCCCGCTCTGTCTCCCTGCCCTTTCTACCTGCCCTGTTTCCCTACCTTGTCTCCCTACCCTGTCTCCCTGCCCTGTCTCCCTGCCCTGTCTCCCTGCCTTGTCTCCCTGCCCTGTCTCCATGTCCTGTCTCCCTGCCCTGTCTCCCTGTCTTGTCTCCCTGTCCTGTCTCCCTGTCCTGTCTCCCTGTCTTATCTCCCTGCCCTGTCTCCCAGCCCTGTCTCCCTGTCCTGTCTCCCTGCCCTGTCTCCCTGCCCTATTTCCCTGACCTGTCTCCCTGTCCTGTCTCCCTGTCTTGTCTCCCTGCCCTGTCTCCCTGCCCTGTATCCCTGTCCTGTCTCCTTGTCCTGTTTCCCTGTCCTGTATCCCTGCCCTGTCTCCCTGTCCTGTCTCCCTGCCCTGTCTCCCTGCCCTGTCTCCCTGTCCTCTCTCCTTGTCTTGTCTCCCTGTCCGATCTCCCTGCCCTGTCTCCCCGCCCTCTCTCCTTGTCTTGTCTCCCTGCCCTGTCTCCCTGCCCTGTCTCCCTGTCCTCTCTCCTTGTCTTGTATCCCTGTCCGATCTCCCTGCCCTGTCTCCCCGCACGCTCTCCTTGTCTTGTCTCCCTGCCCTGTCTCCCTGCCCTGTCTCTCTGCCTTGTCTCCCTGTCCGGTCTCCCTGCCCTGACTCCCTGCCATGTCTCCCTGTCTTGTCTCCCTGTCCTGTCTCCCTGTCCTGTCTCTCTGTCCTGTCTCTCTGTCCTGTCTGCCTGTCATGTCTCCCTGTCCAATCTCCCTGCCCTGTCTCCCTGTCCTGTCTCCCTGTCTTGTCTCCCTGTCCTGTCTCTCTGTCCTGTCTGCCTGTCCTGTCTCCCTGTCTTGTCTCCTTGCCCTGTCTCCCTGTCCTGTCTCCCTGCCCTGTCTCCCTGTCCTGTCTCCCTGCCATGTCTCCCTGTCTTGTCTCCCTGTCCTGTCTCCCTGTCCTGTCTCCCCGCCCTGTCTCCCTGCCCTGTCTCCCTGCCCTGTCTCCCTGTCTTGTCTCCCTGTCCGGTCTCCCTGCCCTGTCTCCCCGCTATGTCTCCCTGCCCTGTCTCCCTGCCCTGTTTCCCTGCCCTGTCTCCCTGCCCTGTCTCCCTGCCCTGTCTCCCTGCCCTGTTTCCCTGCCCTGTCTCCCTGCCCTGTCTCCCTGCCTTCTCTCCCTGCCCTGTCTCCATGTCCTGTCTGCCTACCCTGTCTCCCCGGCCTGTCTCCTCGCCCTGTCTCCCCGCCCTGTCTCCTTGACTTGTCTCCCTGTCTTGTCTCCTTGCCCTGTCTCCCTGCCCTGTCTCCCTGTCCTGTATCCCTGCCCTGTCTCCCCGCCCTGTCTCCCTGTCCTCTCTCCTTGTATTGTCTCCCTGTACGGTCTCCCTGCCCTGTCTCCACGCTCTGTCTCCCTGCCCTTTCTACCTGCCCTGTTTCCCTACCCTGTCTCCCTGCCCTGTCTCCCTGCCCTGTCTCCCTGCCCTGTCTCCCTGCCCTGTCTCCCTGCCTTGTCTCCCTGCCCTGTCTCCATGTCCTGTCTCCCTGCCCTGTCTCCCTGTCTTTTCTCCCTGTCCTGTCTCCCTGTCCTGTCTCCCTGTCTTGTCTCCCTGCCCTGTCTCCCTGCCCTGTCTCCCTGTCCTGTCTCCCTGCCCTGTCTCCCTGCCCTGTTTCCCTGCCCTGTCTCCCTGTCCTGTCTCCCTGTCTTGTCTCCCTGCCCTGTCTCCCTGCCCTGTCTCCCTGTCCTGTCTCCTTGTCCTGTTTCCCTGTCCTGTATCCCTGCCCTGTCTCCCTGTCCTGTCTCCCTGCCCTGTCTCCCTGCTCTGTCTCCCTGTCCTCTCTCCTTGTCTTGTCTCCCTGTCCGATCTCCCTGCCCTGTCTCCCCGCCCTCTCTCCTTGTCTTGTCTCCCTGCCCTGTCTCCCTGCCCTGTCTCCCTGTCCTCTCTCCTTGTCTTGTCTCCCTGCCCTGTCTCCCTGCCCTGTCTCTCTGCCTTGTCTCCCTGTCCGGTCTCCCTGCCCTGACTCCCTGCCACGTCTCCCTGTCTTGTCTCCCTGTCCTGTCTCTCTGTCCTGTCTCCCTGTCTTGTCTCCCTGTCCGGTCTCCCTGCCCTGTCTCCCCGCTCTGTCTCCCTGCCCTGTCTCCCTGCCCTGTTTTCCTGCCCTGTCTCCCTGCCCTGTCTCCCTGCCCTGTCTCCCTGCCCTGTCACCCTGCCCTGTCTCCCTGCCCTGTCTCCCTGCCTTCTCTCCCTGCCCTGTCTCCATGTCCTGTCTGCCTGCCCTGTCTCCCCGGCCTGTCTCCTCGCCCTGTCTCCCCGCCCTGTCTCCCTGCCCTGTCTCCCTTCCCTGTCTCCCTGTCCTGTATCCCTGCCCTGTCTCCCCGCCCTGTCTCCCTGTCCTCTCTCCTTGTATTGTCTCCCTGTACGGTCTCCCTGCCCTGTCTCCCCGCTCTGTCTCCCTGCCCTTTCTACCTGCCCTGTTTCCCTACCTTGTCTCCCTACCCTGTCTCCCTGCCCTGTCTCCCTGCCCTGTCTCCCTGCCTTGTCTCCCTTCCCTGTCTCCATGTCCTGTCTCCCTGCCCTGTCTCCCTGTCTTGTCTCCCTGTCCTGTCTCCCTGTCCTGTCTCCCTGTCTTATCTCCCTGCCCTGTCTCCCAGCCCTGTCTCCCTGTCCTGTCTCCCTGCCCTGTCTCCCTGCCCTATTTCCCTGACCTGTCTCCCTGTCCTGTCTCCCTGTCTTGTCTCCCTGTCCTGTCTCCCTGCCCTGTTTCCCTGCCCTGTCTCCTTGACTTGTCTCCCTGTCTTGTCTCCTTGCCCTGTCTCCCTGCCCTGTCTCCCTGTCCTGTATCCCTGCCCTGTCTCCCCGCCCTGTCTCCCTGTCCTCTCTCCTTGTATTGTCTCCCTGTACGGTCTCCCTGCCCTGTCTCCACGCTCTGTCTCCCTGCCCTTTCTACCTGCCCTGTTTCCCTACCCTGTCTCCCTGCCCTGTCTCCCTGCCCTGTCTCCCTGCCCTGTCTCCCTGCCCTGTCTCCCTGCCTTGTCTCCCTGCCCTGTCTCCATGTCCTGTCTCCCTGCCCTGTCTCCCTGTCTTGTCTCCCTGTCCTGTCTCCCTGTCCTGTCTCCCTGTCTTGTCTCCCTGCCCTGTCTCCCTGCCCTGTCTCCCTGTCCTGTCTCCCTGCCCTGTCTCCCTGCCCTGTTTCCCTGCCCTGTCTCCCTGTCCTGTCTCCCTGTCTTGTCTCCCTGCCCTGTCTCCCTGCCCTGTCTCCCTGTCCTGTCTCCTTGTCCTGTTTCCCTGTCCTGTATCCCTGCCCTGTCTCCCTGTCCTGTCTCCCTGCCCTGTCTCCCTGCTCTGTCTCCCTGTCCTCTCTCCTTGTCTTGTCTCCCTGTCCGATCTCCCTGCCCTGTCTCCCCGCCCTCTCTCCTTGTCTTGTCTCCCTGCCCTGTCTCCCTGCCCTGTCTCCCTGTCCTCTCTCCTTGTCTTGTCTCCCTGTCCGATCTCCCTGCCCTGTCTCCCCGCACTCTCTCCTTGTCTTGTCTCCCTGCCCTGTCTCCCTGCCCTGTCTCTCTGCCTTGTCTCCCTGTCCGGTCTCCCTGCCCTGACTCCCTGCCATGTCTCCCTGTCTTGTCTCCCTGTCCTGTCTCTCTGTCCTGTCTGCCTGTCCTGTCTCCCTGTCTTGTCTCCTTTCCCTGTCTCCCTGCCCTGTCTCCCTGCCCTGTCTCCTCGCCCTGTCTCCCCGCCCTGTCTCCCTGCCCTGTCTCCCTGTCCTGTCTCCCTGTCCTGTCTCCCTGTCCTGTCTCCCTGCCCTGTCTCCCTGTCTTATCTCCCTGTCCTGTCTACCCGCTCAGTCTCCCTGCCCAATCTCCCTACCCTGTCTCCCTGTCCTGTCTCCCTGTCCTGTCTCCATGTCTTGACTCCCTGCCCTGTCTCCCTGCCCTGTTTCCCTGCCCTCTCTCCCTGTCCTGTCTCCCTGCCCTGTTTCCCTGCCCTGTCTCCTTGACTTGTCTCCCTGTCTTGTCTCCTTGCCCTGTCTCCCTGCCCTGTCTCCCTGTCCTGTATCCCTGCCCTGTCTCCCCGCCCTGTCTCCCTTTCCTCTCTCCTTGTATTGTCTCCCTGTACGGTCTCCCTGCCCTGTCTCCACGCTCTGTCTCCCTGCCCTTTCTACCTGCCCTGTTTCCCTACCCTGTCTCCCTGCCCTGTCTCCCTGCCCTGTCTCCCTGCCCTGTCTCCCTGCCCTGTCTCCCTGCCTTGTCTCCCTGCCCTGTCTCCATGTCCTGTCTCCCTGCCCTGTCTCCCTGTCTTGTCTCCCTGTCCTGTCTCCCTGTCCTGTCTCCCTGTCTTGTCTCCCTGCCCTGTCTCCCTGCCCTGTCTCCCTGTCCTGTCTCCCTGCCCTGTCTCCCTGCCCTGTTTCCCTGCCCTGTCTCCCTGTCCTGTCTCCCTGTCTTGTCTCCCTGCCCTGTCTCCCTGCCCTGTCTCCCTGTCCTGTCTCCTTGTCCTGTTTCCCTGTCCTGTATCCCTGCCCTGTCTCCCTGTCCTGTCTCCCTGCCCTGTCTCCCTGCTCTGTCTCCCTGTCCTCTCTCCTTGTCTTGTCTCCCTGCCCTGTCTCCCTGCCCTGTCTCCCTGTCCTGTCTCCTTGTCCTGTTTCCCTGTCCTGTATCCCTGCCCTGTCTCCCTGTCCTGTCTCCCTGCCCTGTCTCCCTGCCCTGTCTCCCTGTCCTCTCTCCTTGTCTTGTCTCCCTGTCCGAACTCCCTGCCCTGTCTCCCCGCCCTCTCTCCTTGTCTTGTCTCCCTGCCCTGTCTCCCTGCCCTGTCTCCCTGTCCTCTCTCCTTGTCTTGTATCCCTGTCCGATCTCCCTGCCCTGTCTCCCCGCACTCTCTCCTTGTCTTGTCTCCCTGTCCGGTCTCCCTGCCCTGACTCCCTGCCATGTCTCCCTGTCTTGTCTCCCTGTCCTGTCTCCCTGTCCTGTCTCTCTGTCCTGTCTCTCTGTCCTGTCTGCCTGTCCTGTCTCCCTGTCCAATCTCCCTGCCCTGTCTCCCTGTCCTGTCTCCCTGTCTTGTCTCCCTGTCCTGTCTCTCTGTCCTGTCTGCCTGTCCTGTCTCCCTGTCTTGTCTCCTTTCCCTGTCTCCCTGCCCTGTCTCCCTGCCCTGTCTCCTCGCCCTGTCTCCCCGCCCTGTCTCCCTGCCCTGTCTCCCTGTCCTGTCTCCCTGTCCTGTCTCCCTGTCCTGTCTCCCTGCCCTGTCTCCCTGTCTTATCTCCCTGTCCTGTCTACCCGCTCAGTCTCCCTGCCCAATCTCCCTACCCTGTCTCCCTGTCCTGTCTCCCTGTCCTGTCTCCATGTCTTGACTCCCTGCCCTGTCTCCCTGCCCTGTTTCCCTGCCCTCTCTCCCTGTCCTGTCTCCCTGCCCTGTTTCCCTGCCCTGTCTCCTTGACTTGTCTCCCTGTCTTGTCTCCTTGCCCTGTCTCCCTGCCCTGTCTCCCTGTCCTGTATCCCTGCCCTGTCTCCCCGCCCTGTCTCCCTTTCCTCTCTCCTTGTATTGTCTCCCTGTACGGTCTCCCTGCCCTGTCTCCACGCTCTGTCTCCCTGCCCTTTCTACCTGCCCTGTTTCCCTACCCTGTCTCCCTGCCCTGTCTCCCTGCCCTGTCTCCCTGCCCTGTCTCCCTGCCCTGTCTCCCTGCCTTGTCTCCCTGCCCTGTCTCCATGTCCTGTCTCCCTGCCCTGTCTCCCTGTCTTGTCTCCCTGTCCTGTCTCCCTGTCCTGTCTCCCTGTCTTGTCTCCCTGCCCTGTCTCCCTGCCCTGTCTCCCTGTCCTGTCTCCCTGCCCTGTCTCCCTGCCCTGTTTCCCTGCCCTGTCTCCCTGTCCTGTCTCCCTGTCTTGTCTCCCTGCCCTGTCTCCCTGCCCTGTCTCCCTGTCCTGTCTCCTTGTCCTGTTTCCCTGTCCTGTATCCCTGCCCTGTCTCCCTGTCCTGTCTCCCTGCCCTGTCTCCCTGCTCTGTCTCCCTGTCCTCTCTCCTTGTCTTGTCTCCCTGCCCTGTCTCCCTGCCCTGTCTCCCTGTCCTGTCTCCTTGTCCTGTTTCCCTGTCCTGTATCCCTGCCCTGTCTCCCTGTCCTGTCTCCCTGCCCTGTCTCCCTGCCCTGTCTCCCTGTCCTCTCTCCTTGTCTTGTCTCCCTGTCCGAACTCCCTGCCCTGTCTCCCCGCCCTCTCTCCTTGTCTTGTCTCCCTGCCCTGTCTCCCTGCCCTGTCTCCCTGTCCTCTCTCCTTGTCTTGTATCCCTGTCCGATCTCCCTGCCCTGTCTCCCCGCACTCTCTCCTTGTCTTGTCTCCCTGTCCGGTCTCCCTGCCCTGACTCCCTGCCATGTCTCCCTGTCTTGTCTCCCTGTCCTGTCTCCCTGTCCTGTCTCTCTGTCCTGTCTCTCTGTCCTGTCTGCCTGTCCTGTCTCCCTGTCCAATCTCCCTGCCCTGTCTCCCTGTCCTGTCTCCCTGTCTTGTCTCCCTGTCCTGTCTCTCTGTCCTGTCTGCCTGTCCTGTCTCCCTGTCTTGTCTCCTTGCCCTGTCTCCCTGCCCTGTCTCCCTGCCCTGTCTCCCTGTCCTGTCTCCCTGCCATGTCTCCCTGTCTTGTCTCCCTGTCCTGTCTCCCTGTCCTGTCTCCCCGCCCTGTCTCCCTGCCCTGTCTCCCTGTCCGGTCTCCCTGCCCTGTCTCCCCGCTATGTCTCCCTGCCCTGTCTCCCTGCCCTGTTTCCCTGCCCTGTCTCCCTGCCCTGTCTCCCTGCCCTGTCTCCCTGCCCTGTTTCCCTGCCCTGTCTCCCTGCCCTGTCTCCCTGCCTTCTCTCCCTGCCCTGTCTCCATGTCCTGTCTGCCTGCCCTGTCTCCCCGGCCTGTCTCCTCGCCCTGTCTCCCCGCCCTGTCTCCCTGCCCTGTCTCCCTGTCCTGTCTCCCTGTCCTGTCTCCCTGTCCTGTCTCCCTGCCCTGTCTCCCTGTCTTATCTCCCTGTCCTGTCTACCCGATCAGTCTCCCTGCCCAATCTCCCTACCCTGTCTCCCTGTCCTGTCTCCCTGTCCTGTCTCCATGGCTTGACTCCCTGCCCTGTCTCCCTGCCCTGTTTCCCTGCCCTGTCTCCTTGACTTGTCTCCCTGTCTTGTCTCCTTGCCCTGTCTCCCTGCCCTGTCTCCCTGTCCTGTATCCCTGCCCTGTCTCCCCGCCCTGTCTCCCTGTCCTGTCTCCCTGCCCTGTTTCCCTGCCCTGTCTCCTTGACTTGTCTCCCTGTCTTGTCTCCTTGCCCTGTCTCCCCGCCCTCTCTCCCTGTCCTGTCTCCCTGCCCTGTTTCCCTGCCCTGTCTCCTTGACTTGTCTCCCTGTCTTGTCTCCTTGCCCTGTCTCCCTGCCCTGTCTCCCTGTCCTGTATCCCTGCCCTGTCTCCCCGCCCTGTCTCCCTGTCCTCTCTCCTTGTATTGTCTCCCTGTACGGTCTCCCTGCCCTGTCTCCACGCTCTGTCTCCCTGCCCTTTCTACCTGCCCTGTTTCCCTACCCTGTCTCCCTGCCCTGTCTCCCTGCCCTGTCTCCATGTCCTGTCTCCCTGCCCTGTCTCCCTGTCTTGTCTCCCTGTCCTGTCTCCCTGTCCTGTCTCCCTGTCTTGTCTCCCTGCCCTGTCTCCCTGCCCTGTCTCCCTGTCCTGTCTCCCTGCCCTGTCTCCCTGCCCTGTTTCCCTGCCCTGTCTCCCTGTCCTGTCTCCCTGTCTTGTCTCCCTGTCCTGTCTCCCTGTCCTGTATCCCTGTCTTGTCTCCCTGCCCTGTCTCCCCGCCCTGTCTCCCTGCCCTGTCTCCCTGTCCTGTCTCCCTGTCTAGTCTCCCTGCCCTGTCTCCCTGTCTTGTCTCCCTGTCCTGTCTCACTGTGCTGATTCCCTGTCCTGTCTCCCTGTCCTGTCTCCCTGTCTTGTCTCCCTGCCCTGTCTCCCTGTCCTGTCTCCCTGTCCTGTCTCACTGTGCTGATTCCCTGCCCTGTCTCCCTGTCCTGTCTCCCTGTCCTGTCTCCCTGCCCTGTCTCCCTACCCTGTCCCCATGTCTTGTCTCCCTGTCTTGGCTCCCTGTCCTGTCTCCCTGTCCTGTCTCCCTGCCTTGTCTCCCTGCCCTGTTTCACTGTCCTGTCTCCCTGTCCTGTCTCCCTGTCTTGTCTCCCTGCCCTGTCTCCCTGCCCTGTCTCCCTGTCTTGTCTCCCTGTCCTGTCTCCCTGTCCTGTCTCCCTGTCTTGTCTCCCTGCCCTGTCTCCCTGTCCTATCTTCCTGCCCTGTCTCCCTGTCCTGTCTCCCTGTCTTGTCTCCCTGCCCTGTCTCACTGTCCTGTTTCCCAGTCCTGTCTCCCTGACTTGTCTCCCTGCCCTGTCTCCCTGTCTTGTCTCCCCGCCCTGTCTCCCTGTCCTGTCTCCCTGCCCTGTCTCCCTGTCCTGTCTCATTGTCCTGTATACCTGCCATGTCTCCCTGTCCTGTCTCCCTGTCCTGTCTCCCCGCCCAGTCTCCCTGCCCTGTCTCCCTGCCCTGTTTCCCTGCCCTGTCTCCATGTCCTGTCTCCCTGTCTTGTCTCCCTGCCCTGTCTCCCTGTCCTGTATCCCTGCCCTGTCTCCCTGTCCTGTCTCCCTGCCCTGTCTCCCCGCCCTGTCTCCATGTCCTATCTCCCTGCCCTGTCTCCCTGTCCTGTCTCCCTGTCTTGTCTCCCTGTTCTGTCTCTCTGTCCTGTCTGCCTGTCCTGTCTCCCTGTCTTGTCTCCTTGCCCTGTCTCCCTGCCCTGTCTCCCTGCCCTGTCTCCCTGCCATGTCTCCCTGTCTTGTCTCCCTGTCCTGTCTCCCTGTCCAGTCTCCCCGCCCTGTCTCCCTGCCCTGTCTCCCTGCCCTGTCTCCCTGTCTTGTCTCCCTGTCCGGTCTCACTGCCCAGTCTTCCCGCTCTGTCTCCCTGCCCTGTCTCCCTGCCCTGTTTCTATGCCCTGTCTCCCTGCCCTGTCTCCCTGCCTTGTCTCCCTGCCTTCTCTCCCTGCCCTGTCTCCATGTCCTGTCTGCCTGCCCTGTCTCCCCGGCCTGTCTCCCCGCCCTGTCTCCCCGCCCTGTCTCCCTGCCTTGTCTCCCTGCCCTGTCTCCCCGCCCTGTCTCCCCGCCCTGTCTCCCTGCCTTCTCTCCCTGCCCTGTCTCCATGTCCTGTCTGCCTGCCCTGTCTCCCCGGCCTGTCTCCTCGCCCTGTCTCCCCGCCCTGTCTCCCTGCCCTGTCTCCCTTCCCTGTCTCCCTGTCCTGTATCCCTGCCCTGTCTCCCCGCCCTGTCTCCCTGTCCTCTCTCCTTGTATTGTCTCCCTGTACGGTCTCCCTGCCCTGTCTCCCCGCTCTGTCTCCCTGCCCTTTCTACCTGCCCTGTTTCCCTACCTTGTCTCCCTACCCTGTCTCCCTGCCCTGTCTCCCTGCCCTGTCTCCCTGCCTTGTCTCCCTGCCCTGTCTCCATGTCCTGTCTCCCTGCCCTGTCTCCCTGTCTTGTCTCCCTGTCCTGTCTCCCTGTCCTGTCTCCCTGTCTTATCTCCCTGCCCTGTCTCCCAGCCCTGTCTCCCTGTCCTGTCTCCCTGCCCTGTCTCCCTGCCCTGTTTCCCTGCCCTGTCTCCCTGTCCTGTCTCCCTGTCTTGTCTCCCTGCCCTGTCTCCCTGCCCTGTCTCCCTGTCCTGTCTCCTTGTCCTGTTTCCCTGTCCTGTATCCCTGCCCTGTCTCCCTGTCCTGTCTCCCTGCCCTGTCTCCCTGCTCTGTCTCCCTGTCCTCTCTCCTTGTCTTGTCTCCCTGTCCGATCTCCCTGCCCTGTCTCCCCGCCCTCTCTCCTTGTCTTGTCTCCCTGCCCTGTCTCCCTGCCCTGTCTCCCTGTCCTCTCTCCTTGTCTTGTCTCCCTGTCCGATCTCCCTGCCCTGTCTCCCCGCACTCTCTCCTTGTCTTGTCTCCCTGCCCTGTCTCCCTGCCCTGTCTCTCTGCCTTGTCTCCCTGTCCGGTCTCCCTGCCCTGACTCCCTGCCATGTCTCCCTGTCTTGTCTCCCTGTCCTGTCTCCCTGTCCTGTCTCCCCGCCCTGTCTCCCTGCCCTGTCTCCCTGCCCTGTCTCCCTGTCTTGTCTCCCTGTCCGGTCTCCCTGCCCTGTCTCCCCGCTATGTCTCCCTGCCCTGTCTCCCTGCCCTGTTTCCCTGCCCTGTCTCCCTGCCCTGTCTCCCTGCCCTGTCTCCCTGCCCTGTTTCCCTGCCCTGTCTCCCTGCCCTGTCTCCCTGCCTTCTCTCCCTGCCCTGTCTCCATGTCCTGTCTGCCTGCCCTGTCTCCCCGGCCTGTCTCCTCGCCCTGTCTCCCCGCCCTGTCTCTCTGCCTTGTCTCCCTGTCCGGTCTCCCTGCCCTGACTCCCTGCCATGTCTCCCTGTCTTGTCTCCCTGTCCTGTCTCTCTGTCCTGTCTGCCTGTCCTGTCTCCCTGTCTTGTCTCCTTGCCCTGTCTCCCTGCCCTGTCTCCCTGACCTTTCTCCCTGCCCTGTCTCCCTGCCATGTCTCCCTGTCTTGTCTCCCTGTCCTGTCTCCCTGTCCTGTCTCCCTGCCCTGTCTCCCTGCCTTGTCTCCCTGCCCTGTCTCCATGTCCTGTCTCCCTGCCCTGTCTCCCTGTCTTGTCTCCCTGTCCTGTCTCCCTGTCCTGTCTCCCTGTCTTGTCTCCCTGCCCTGTCTCCCTGCCCTGTCTCCCTGTCCTGTCTCCCTGCCCTGTCTCCCTGCCCTGTTTCCCTGCCCTGTCTCCCTGTCCTGTCTCCCTGTCTTGTCTCCCTGCCCTGTCTCCCTGCCCTGTCTCCCTGTCCTGTCTCCTTGTCCTGTTTCCCTGTCCTGTATCCCTGCCCTGTCTGTCTGTCCTGTCTCCCTGCCCTGTCTCCCTGCTCTGTCTCCCTGTCCTCTCTCCTTGTCTTGTCTCCCTGTCCGATCTCCCTGCCCTGTCTCCCCGCCCTCTCTCCTTGTCTTGTCTCCCTGCCCTGTCTCCCTGCCCTGTCTCCCTGTCCTCTCTCCTTGTCTTGTCTCCCTGTCCGATCTCCCTGCCCTGTCTCCCCGCACTCTCTCCTTGTCTTGTCTCCCTGCCCTGTCTCCCTGCCCTGTCTCCCTGTCCTCTCTCCTTGTCTTGTCTCCCTGTCCGATCTCCCTGCCCTGTCTCCCCGCACTCTCTCCTTGTCTTGTCTCCCTGTCCTGTCTCTCTGTCCTGTCTGCCTGTCCTGTCTCCCTGTCTTGTCTCCTTGCCCTGTCTCCCTGCCCTGTCTCCCTGCCCTGTCTCCCTGCCCTGTCTCCCTGCCATGTCTCCCTGTCTTGTCTCCCTGTCCTGTCTCCCTGTCCTGTCTCCCCGCCCTGTCTCCCTGCCCTGTCTCCCTGCCCTGTCTCCCTGTCTTGTCTCCCTGTCCGGTCTCCCTGCCCTGTCTCCCCGCTCTGTCTCCCTGCCCTGTCTCCCTGCCCTGTTTTCCTGCCCTGTCTCCCTGCCCTGTCTCCCTGCCCTGTCTCCCTGCCCTGTCACCCTGCCCTGTCTCCCTGCCCTGTCTCCCTGCCTTCTCTCCCTGCCCTGTCTCCATGTCCTGTCTGCCTGCCCTGTCTCCCCGGCCTGTCTCCTCGCCCTGTCTCCCCGCCCTGTCTCCCTGCCCTGTCTCCCTTCCCTGTCTCCCTGTCCTGTATCCCTGCCCTGTCTCCCCGCCCTGTCTCCCTGTCCTCTCTCCTTGTATTGTCTCCCTGTACGGTCTCCCTGCCCTGTCTCCCCGCTCTGTCTCCCTGCCCTTTCTACCTGCCCTGTTTCCCTACCTTGTCTCCCTACCCTGTCTCCCTGCCCTGTCTCCCTGCCCTGTCTCCCTGCCTTGTCTCCCTTCCCTGTCTCCATGTCCTGTCTCCCTGCCCTGTCTCCCTGTCTTGTCTCCCTGTCCTGTCTCCCTGTCCTGTCTCCCTGTCTTATCTCCCTGCCCTGTCTCCCAGCCCTGTCTCCCTGTCCTGTCTCCCTGCCCTGTCTCCCTGCCCTATTTCCCTGACCTGTCTCCCTGTCCTGTCTCCCTGTCTTGTCTCCCTGTCCTGTCTCCCTGCCCTGTTTCCCTGCCCTGTCTCCTTGACTTGTCTCCCTGTCTTGTCTCCTTGCCCTGTCTCCCTGCCCTGTCTCCCTGTCCTGTATCCCTGCCCTGTCTCCCCGCCCTGTCTCCCTGTCCTCTCTCCTTGTATTGTCTCCCTGTACGGTCTCCCTGCCCTGTCTCCACGCTCTGTCTCCCTGCCCTTTCTACCTGCCCTGTTTCCCTACCCTGTCTCCCTGCCCTGTCTCCCTGCCCTGTCTCCCTGCCCTGTCTCCCTGCCCTGTCTCCCTGCCTTGTCTCCCTGCCCTGTCTCCATGTCCTGTCTCCCTGCCCTGTCTCCCTGTCTTGTCTCCCTGTCCTGTCTCCCTGTCCTGTCTCCCTGTCTTGTCTCCCTGCCCTGTCTCCCTGCCCTGTCTCCCTGTCCTGTCTCCCTGCCCTGTCTCCCTGCCCTGTTTCCCTGCCCTGTCTCCCTGTCCTGTCTCCCTGTCTTGTCTCCCTGCCCTGTCTCCCTGCCCTGTCTCCCTGTCCTGTCTCCTTGTCCTGTTTCCCTGTCCTGTCTCCCTGCCCTGTCTCCCTGCTCTGTCTCCCTGTCCTCTCTCCTTGTCTTGTCTCCCTGCCCTGTCTCCCTGCCCTGTCTCCCTGTCCTGTCTCCTTGTCCTGTTTCCCTGTCCTGTATCCCTGCCCTGTCTCCCTGTCCTGTCTCCCTGCCCTGTCTCCCTGCCCTGTCTCCCTGTCCTCTCTCCTTGTCTTGTCTCCCTGTCCGAACTCCCTGCCCTGTCTCCCCGCCCTCTCTCCTTGTCTTGTCTCCCTGCCCTGTCTCCCTGCCCTGTCTCCCTGTCCTCTCTCCTTGTCTTGTATCCCTGTCCGATCTCCCTGCCCTGTCTCCCCGCACTCTCTCCTTGTCTTGTCTCCCTGTCCGGTCTCCCTGCCCTGACTCCCTGCCATGTCTCCCTGTCTTGTCTCCCTGTCCTGTCTCCCTGTCCTGTCTCTCTGTCCTGTCTCTCTGTCCTGTCTGCCTGTCCTGTCTCCCTGTCCAATCTCCCTGCCCTGTCTCCCTGTCCTGTCTCCCTGTCTTGTCTCCCTGTCCTGTCTCTCTGTCCTGTCTGCCTGTCCTGTCTCCCTGTCTTGTCTCCTTGCCCTGTCTCCCTGCCCTGTCTCCCTGCCCTGTCTCCCTGTCCTGTCTCCCTGCCATGTCTCCCTGTCTTGTCTCCCTGTCCTGTCTCCCTGTCCTGTCTCCCCGCCCTGTCTCCCTGCCCTGTCTCCCTGTCCGGTCTCCCTGCCCTGTCTCCCCGCTATGTCTCCCTGCCCTGTCTCCCTGCCCTGTTTCCCTGCCCTGTCTCCCTGCCCTGTCTCCCTGCCCTGTCTCCCTGCCCTGTTTCCCTGCCCTGTCTCCCTGCCCTGTCTCCCTGCCTTCTCTCCCTGCCCTGTCTCCATGTCCTGTCTGCCTGCCCTGTCTCCCCGGCCTGTCTCCTCGCCCTGTCTCCCCGCCCTGTCTCCCTGCCCTGTCTCCCTGTCCTGTCTCCCTGTCCTGTCTCCCTGTCCTGTCTCCCTGCCCTGTCTCCCTGTCTTATCTCCCTGTCCTGTCTACCCGATCAGTCTCCCTGCCCAATCTCCCTACCCTGTCTCCCTGTCCTGTCTCCCTGTCCTGTCTCCATGGCTTGACTCCCTGCCCTGTCTCCCTGCCCTGTTTCCCTGCCCTGTCTCCTTGACTTGTCTCCCTGTCTTGTCTCCTTGCCCTGTCTCCCTGCCCTGTCTCCCTGTCCTGTATCCCTGCCCTGTCTCCCCGCCCTGTCTCCCTGTCCTGTCTCCCTGCCCTGTTTCCCTGCCCTGTCTCCTTGACTTGTCTCCCTGTCTTGTCTCCTTGCCCTGTCTCCCCGCCCTCTCTCCCTGTCCTGTCTCCCTGCCCTGTTTCCCTGCCCTGTCTCCTTGACTTGTCTCCCTGTCTTGTCTCCTTGCCCTGTCTCCCTGCCCTGTCTCCCTGTCCTGTATCCCTGCCCTGTCTCCCCGCCCTGTCTCCCTGTCCTCTCTCCTTGTATTGTCTCCCTGTACGGTCTCCCTGCCCTGTCTCCACGCTCTGTCTCCCTGCCCTTTCTACCTGCCCTGTTTCCCTACCCTGTCTCCCTGCCCTGTCTCCCTGCCCTGTCTCCATGTCCTGTCTCCCTGCCCTGTCTCCCTGTCTTGTCTCCCTGTCCTGTCTCCCTGTCCTGTCTCCCTGTCTTGTCTCCCTGCCCTGTCTCCCTGCCCTGTCTCCCTGTCCTGTCTCCCTGCCCTGTCTCCCTGCCCTGTTTCCCTGCCCTGTCTCCCTGTCCTGTCTCCCTGTCTTGTCTCCCTGTCCTGTCTCCCTGTCCTGTATCCCTGTCTTGTCTCCCTGCCCTGTCTCCCCGCCCTGTCTCCCTGCCCTGTCTCCCTGTCCTGTCTCCCTGTCTAGTCTCCCTGCCCTGTCTCCCTGTCTTGTCTCCCTGTCCTGTCTCACTGTGCTGATTCCCTGTCCTGTCTCCCTGTCCTGTCTCCCTGTCTTGTCTCCCTGCCCTGTCTCCCTGTCCTGTCTCCCTGTCCTGTCTCACTGTGCTGATTCCCTGCCCTGTCTCCCTGTCCTGTCTCCCTGTCCTGTCTCCCTGCCCTGTCTCCCTACCCTGTCCCCATGTCTTGTCTCCCTGTCTTGGCTCCCTGTCCTGTCTCCCTGTCCTGTCTCCCTGCCTTGTCTCCCTGCCCTGTTTCACTGTCCTGTCTCCCTGTCCTGTCTCCCTGTCTTGTCTCCCTGCCCTGTCTCCCTGCCCTGTCTCCCTGTCTTGTCTCCCTGTCCTGTCTCCCTGTCCTGTCTCCCTGTCTTGTCTCCCTGCCCTGTCTCCCTGTCCTATCTTCCTGCCCTGTCTCCCTGTCCTGTCTCCCTGTCTTGTCTCCCTGCCCTGTCTCACTGTCCTGTTTCCCAGTCCTGTCTCCCTGACTTGTCTCCCTGCCCTGTCTCCCTGTCTTGTCTCCCCGCCCTGTCTCCCTGTCCTGTCTCCCTGCCCTGTCTCCCTGTCCTGTCTCATTGTCCTGTATACCTGCCATGTCTCCCTGTCCTGTCTCCCTGTCCTGTCTCCCCGCCCAGTCTCCCTGCCCTGTCTCCCTGCCCTGTTTCCCTGCCCTGTCTCCATGTCCTGTCTCCCTGTCTTGTCTCCCTGCCCTGTCTCCCTGTCCTGTATCCCTGCCCTGTCTCCCTGTCCTGTCTCCCTGCCCTGTCTCCCCGCCCTGTCTCCATGTCCTATCTCCCTGCCCTGTCTCCCTGTCCTGTCTCCCTGTCTTGTCTCCCTGTTCTGTCTCTCTGTCCTGTCTGCCTGTCCTGTCTCCCTGTCTTGTCTCCTTGCCCTGTCTCCCTGCCCTGTCTCCCTGCCCTGTCTCCCTGCCATGTCTCCCTGTCTTGTCTCCCTGTCCTGTCTCCCTGTCCAGTCTCCCCGCCCTGTCTCCCTGCCCTGTCTCCCTGCCCTGTCTCCCTGTCTTGTCTCCCTGTCCGGTCTCACTGCCCAGTCTTCCCGCTCTGTCTCCCTGCCCTGTCTCCCTGCCCTGTTTCTATGCCCTGTCTCCCTGCCCTGTCTCCCTGCCTTGTCTCCCTGCCTTCTCTCCCTGCCCTGTCTCCATGTCCTGTCTGCCTGCCCTGTCTCCCCGGCCTGTCTCCCCGCCCTGTCTCCCCGCCCTGTCTCCCTGCCTTGTCTCCCTGCCCTGTCTCCCCGCCCTGTCTCCCCGCCCTGTCTCCCTGCCTTCTCTCCCTGCCCTGTCTCCATGTCCTGTCTGCCTGCCCTGTCTCCCCGGCCTGTCTCCTCGCCCTGTCTCCCCGCCCTGTCTCCCTGCCCTGTCTCCCTTCCCTGTCTCCCTGTCCTGTATCCCTGCCCTGTCTCCCCGCCCTGTCTCCCTGTCCTCTCTCCTTGTATTGTCTCCCTGTACGGTCTCCCTGCCCTGTCTCCCCGCTCTGTCTCCCTGCCCTTTCTACCTGCCCTGTTTCCCTACCTTGTCTCCCTACCCTGTCTCCCTGCCCTGTCTCCCTGCCCTGTCTCCCTGCCTTGTCTCCCTGCCCTGTCTCCATGTCCTGTCTCCCTGCCCTGTCTCCCTGTCTTGTCTCCCTGTCCTGTCTCCCTGTCCTGTCTCCCTGTCTTATCTCCCTGCCCTGTCTCCCAGCCCTGTCTCCCTGTCCTGTCTCCCTGCCCTGTCTCCCTGCCCTGTTTCCCTGCCCTGTCTCCCTGTCCTGTCTCCCTGTCTTGTCTCCCTGCCCTGTCTCCCTGCCCTGTCTCCCTGTCCTGTCTCCTTGTCCTGTTTCCCTGTCCTGTATCCCTGCCCTGTCTCCCTGTCCTGTCTCCCTGCCCTGTCTCCCTGCTCTGTCTCCCTGTCCTCTCTCCTTGTCTTGTCTCCCTGTCCGATCTCCCTGCCCTGTCTCCCCGCCCTCTCTCCTTGTCTTGTCTCCCTGCCCTGTCTCCCTGCCCTGTCTCCCTGTCCTCTCTCCTTGTCTTGTCTCCCTGTCCGATCTCCCTGCCCTGTCTCCCCGCACTCTCTCCTTGTCTTGTCTCCCTGCCCTGTCTCCCTGCCCTGTCTCTCTGCCTTGTCTCCCTGTCCGGTCTCCCTGCCCTGACTCCCTGCCATGTCTCCCTGTCTTGTCTCCCTGTCCTGTCTCCCTGTCCTGTCTCCCCGCCCTGTCTCCCTGCCCTGTCTCCCTGCCCTGTCTCCCTGTCTTGTCTCCCTGTCCGGTCTCCCTGCCCTGTCTCCCCGCTATGTCTCCCTGCCCTGTCTCCCTGCCCTGTTTCCCTGCCCTGTCTCCCTGCCCTGTCTCCCTGCCCTGTCTCCCTGCCCTGTTTCCCTGCCCTGTCTCCCTGCCCTGTCTCCCTGCCTTCTCTCCCTGCCCTGTCTCCATGTCCTGTCTGCCTGCCCTGTCTCCCCGGCCTGTCTCCTCGCCCTGTCTCCCCGCCCTGTCTCTCTGCCTTGTCTCCCTGTCCGGTCTCCCTGCCCTGACTCCCTGCCATGTCTCCCTGTCTTGTCTCCCTGTCCTGTCTCTCTGTCCTGTCTGCCTGTCCTGTCTCCCTGTCTTGTCTCCTTGCCCTGTCTCCCTGCCCTGTCTCCCTGACCTTTCTCCCTGCCCTGTCTCCCTGCCATGTCTCCCTGTCTTGTCTCCCTGTCCTGTCTCCCTGTCCTGTCTCCCTGCCCTGTCTCCCTGCCTTGTCTCCCTGCCCTGTCTCCATGTCCTGTCTCCCTGCCCTGTCTCCCTGTCTTGTCTCCCTGTCCTGTCTCCCTGTCCTGTCTCCCTGTCTTGTCTCCCTGCCCTGTCTCCCTGCCCTGTCTCCCTGTCCTGTCTCCCTGCCCTGTCTCCCTGCCCTGTTTCCCTGCCCTGTCTCCCTGTCCTGTCTCCCTGTCTTGTCTCCCTGCCCTGTCTCCCTGCCCTGTCTCCCTGTCCTGTCTCCTTGTCCTGTTTCCCTGTCCTGTATCCCTGCCCTGTCTGTCTGTCCTGTCTCCCTGCCCTGTCTCCCTGCTCTGTCTCCCTGTCCTCTCTCCTTGTCTTGTCTCCCTGTCCGATCTCCCTGCCCTGTCTCCCCGCCCTCTCTCCTTGTCTTGTCTCCCTGCCCTGTCTCCCTGCCCTGTCTCCCTGTCCTCTCTCCTTGTCTTGTCTCCCTGTCCGATCTCCCTGCCCTGTCTCCCCGCACTCTCTCCTTGTCTTGTCTCCCTGCCCTGTCTCCCTGCCCTGTCTCCCTGTCCTCTCTCCTTGTCTTGTCTCCCTGTCCGATCTCCCTGCCCTGTCTCCCCGCACTCTCTCCTTGTCTTGTCTCCCTGTCCTGTCTCTCTGTCCTGTCTGCCTGTCCTGTCTCCCTGTCTTGTCTCCTTGCCCTGTCTCCCTGCCCTGTCTCCCTGCCCTGTCTCCCTGCCCTGTCTCCCTGCCATGTCTCCCTGTCTTGTCTCCCTGTCCTGTCTCCCTGTCCTGTCTCCCCGCCCTGTCTCCCTGCCCTGTCTCCCTGCCCTGTCTCCCTGTCTTGTCTCCCTGTCCGGTCTCCCTGCCCTGTCTCCCCGCTCTGTCTCCCTGCCCTGTCTCCCTGCCCTGTTTTCCTGCCCTGTCTCCCTGCCCTGTCTCCCTGCCCTGTCTCCCTGCCCTGTCACCCTGCCCTGTCTCCCTGCCCTGTCTCCCTGCCTTCTCTCCCTGCCCTGTCTCCATGTCCTGTCTGCCTGCCCTGTCTCCCCGGCCTGTCTCCTCGCCCTGTCTCCCCGCCCTGTCTCCCTGCCCTGTCTCCCTTCCCTGTCTCCCTGTCCTGTATCCCTGCCCTGTCTCCCCGCCCTGTCTCCCTGTCCTCTCTCCTTGTATTGTCTCCCTGTACGGTCTCCCTGCCCTGTCTCCCCGCTCTGTCTCCCTGCCCTTTCTACCTGCCCTGTTTCCCTACCTTGTCTCCCTACCCTGTCTCCCTGCCCTGTCTCCCTGCCCTGTCTCCCTGCCTTGTCTCCCTTCCCTGTCTCCATGTCCTGTCTCCCTGCCCTGTCTCCCTGTCTTGTCTCCCTGTCCTGTCTCCCTGTCCTGTCTCCCTGTCTTATCTCCCTGCCCTGTCTCCCAGCCCTGTCTCCCTGTCCTGTCTCCCTGCCCTGTCTCCCTGCCCTATTTCCCTGACCTGTCTCCCTGTCCTGTCTCCCTGTCTTGTCTCCCTGTCCTGTCTCCCTGCCCTGTTTCCCTGCCCTGTCTCCTTGACTTGTCTCCCTGTCTTGTCTCCTTGCCCTGTCTCCCTGCCCTGTCTCCCTGTCCTGTATCCCTGCCCTGTCTCCCCGCCCTGTCTCCCTGTCCTCTCTCCTTGTATTGTCTCCCTGTACGGTCTCCCTGCCCTGTCTCCACGCTCTGTCTCCCTGCCCTTTCTACCTGCCCTGTTTCCCTACCCTGTCTCCCTGCCCTGTCTCCCTGCCCTGTCTCCCTGCCCTGTCTCCCTGCCCTGTCTCCCTGCCTTGTCTCCCTGCCCTGTCTCCATGTCCTGTCTCCCTGCCCTGTCTCCCTGTCTTGTCTCCCTGTCCTGTCTCCCTGTCCTGTCTCCCTGTCTTGTCTCCCTGCCCTGTCTCCCTGCCCTGTCTCCCTGTCCTGTCTCCCTGCCCTGTCTCCCTGCCCTGTTTCCCTGCCCTGTCTCCCTGTCCTGTCTCCCTGTCTTGTCTCCCTGCCCTGTCTCCCTGCCCTGTCTCCCTGTCCTGTCTCCTTGTCCTGTTTCCCTGTCCTGTATCCCTGCCCTGTCTCCCTGTCCTGTCTCCCTGCCCTGTCTCCCTGCTGTGTCTCCCTGTCCTCTCTCCTTGTCTTGTCTCCCTGTCCGATCTCCCTGCCCTGTCTCCCCGCCCTCTCTCCTTGTCTTGTCTCCCTGCCCTGTCTCCCTGCCCTGTCTCCCTGTCCTCTCTCCTTGTCTTGTCTCCCTGTCCGATCTCCCTGCCCTGTCTCCCCGCACTCTCTCCTTGTCTTGTCTCCCTGCCCTGTCTCCCTGCCCTGTCTCTCTGCCTTGTCTCCCTGTCCGGTCTCCCTGCCCTGACTCCCTGCCATGTCTCCCTGTCTTGTCTCCCTGTCCTGTCTCTCTGTCCTGTCTGCCTGTCCTGTCTCCCTGTCTTGTCTCCTTTCCCTGTCTCCCTGCCCTGTCTCCCTGCCCTGTCTCCTCGCCCTGTCTCCCCGCCCTGTCTCCCTGCCCTGTCTCCCTGTCCTGTCTCCCTGTCCTGTCTCCCTGTCCTGTCTCCCTGCCCTGTCTCCCTGTCTTATCTCCCTGTCCTGTCTACCCGCTCAGTCTCCCTGCCCAATCTCCCTACCCTGTCTCCCTGTCCTGTCTCCCTGTCCTGTCTCCATGTCTTGACTCCCTGCCCTGTCTCCCTGCCCTGTTTCCCTGCCCTCTCTCCCTGTCCTGTCTCCCTGCCCTGTTTCCCTGCCCTGTCTCCTTGACTTGTCTCCCTGTCTTGTCTCCTTGCCCTGTCTCCCTGCCCTGTCTCCCTGCCCTTTCTACCTGCCCTGTTTCCCTACCCTGTCTCCCTGCCCTGTCTCCCTGCCCTGTCTCCCTGCCCTGTCTCCCTGCCCTGTCTCCCTGCCTTGTCTCCCTGCCCTGTCTCCATGTCCTGTCTCCCTGCCCTGTCTCCCTGTCTTGTCTCCCTGTCCTGTCTCCCTGTCCTGTCTCCCTGTCTTGTCTCCCTGCCCTGTCTCCCTGCCCTGTCTCCATGTCCTGTCTCCCTGCCCTGTCTCCCTGCCCTGTTTCCCTGCCCTGTCTCCCTGTCCTGTCTCCCTGTCTTGTCTCCCTGCCCTGTCTCCCTGCCCTGTCTCCCTGTCC
Source organism: Oasisia sp. SBJ-2009 (assembly GCA_964017155.1). Taxonomy (NCBI): domain Eukaryota; kingdom Metazoa; phylum Annelida; class Polychaeta; order Sabellida; family Siboglinidae; genus Oasisia; species Oasisia sp. SBJ-2009. The sequence goes on from OZ024863.1 coordinate 1,028,041, forward strand.
TGTCTCCTTGTCCTGTTTCCCTGTCCGGTATCCCTGCCCTGTCTCCCTGTCCTGTCTCCCTGCCCTGTCTCCCTGCTCTGTCTCCCTGTCCTCTCTCCTTGTCTTGTCTCCCTGTCCGATCTCCCTGCCCTGTCTCCCCGCCCTCTCTCCTTGTCTTGTCTCCCTGCCCTGTCTCCCTGCCCTGTCTCCCTGTCCTCTCTCCTTGTCTTGTCTCCCTGTCCGATCTCCCTGCCCTGTCTCCCCGCACTCTCTCCTTGTCTTGTCTCCCTGCCCTGTCTCCCTGCCCTGTCTCTCTGCCTTGTCTCCCTGTCCGGTCTCCCTGCCCTGACTCCCTGCCATGTCTCCCTGTCTTGTCTCCCTGTCCTGTCTCTCTGTCCTGTCTGCCTGTCCTGTCTCCCTGTCTTGTCTCCTTTCCCTGTCTCCCTGCCCTGTCTCCCTGCCCTGTCTCCCTGCCCTGTCTCCCTGCCATGTCTCCCTGTCTTGTCTCCCTGTCCTGTCTCCCTGTCCTGTCTCCCTGCCCTGTCTCCCTGCCTTGTCTCCCTGCCCTGTCTCCATGTCCTGTCTCCCTGCCCTGTCTCCCTGTCTTGTCTCCCTGTCCTGTCTCCCTGTCCTGTCTCCCTGCTTGTCTCCCTGCCCTGTCTCCCTGCCCTGTCTCCCTGTCCTGTCTCCCTGCCCTGTCTCCCTGCCCTGTTTCCCTGCCCTGTCTCCCTGTCCTGTCTCCCTGTCTTGTCTCCCTGCCCTGTCTCCCTGCCCTGTCTCCCTGTCCTGTCTCCTTGTCCTGTTTCCCTGTCCTGTATCCCTGCCCTGTCTGCCTGTCCTGTCTCCCTGCCCTGTCTCCCTGCTCTGTCTCCCTGTCCTCTCTCCTTGTCTTGTCTCCCTGTCCGATCTCCCTGCCCTGTCTCCCCGCACTCTCTCCTTGTCTTGTCTCCCTGCCCTGTCTCCCTGCCCTGTCTCTCTGCCTTGTCTCCCTGTCCGGTCTCCCTGCCCTGACTCCCTGCCATGTCTCCCTGTCTTGTCTCCCTGTCCTGTCTCTCTGTCCTGTCTGCCTGTCCTGTCTCCCTGTCTTGTCTCCTTGCCCTGTCTCCCTGCCCTGTCTCCCTGCCCTGTCTCCCTGCCCTGTCTCCCTGCCATGTCTCCCTGTCTTGTCTCCCTGTCCTGTCTCCCTGTCCTGTCTCCCCGCCCTGTCTCCCTGCCCTGTCTCCCTGCCCTGTCTCCCTGTCTTGTCTCCCTGTCCGGTCTCCCTGCCCTGTCTCCCCGCTCTGTCTCCCTGCCCTGTCTCCCTGCCCTGTTTTCCTGCCCTGTCTCCCTGCCCTGTCTCCCTGCCCTGTCTCCCTGCCCTGTCACCCTGCCCTGTCTCCCTGCCCTGTCTCCCTGCCTTCTCTCCCTGCCCTGTCTCCATGTCCTGTCTGCCTGCCCTGTCTCACCGGCCTGTCTCCTCGCCCTGTCTCCCCGCCCTGTCTCCCTGCCCTGTCTCCCTTCCCTGTCTCCCTCTCCTGTATCCCTGCCCTGTCTCCCCGCCCTGTCTCCCTGTCCTCTCTCCTTGTATTGTCTCCCTGTACGGTCTCCCTGCCCTGTCTCCCCGCTCTGTCTCCCTGCCCTTTCTACCTGCCCTGTTTCCCTACCTTGTCTCCCTACCCTGTCTCCCTGCCCTGTCTCCCTGCCCTGTCTCCCTGCCTTGTCTCCCTGCCCTGTCTCCATGTCCTGTCTCCCTGCCCTGTCTCCCTGTCTTGTCTCCCTGTCCTGTCTCCCTGTCCTGTCTCCCTGTCTTATCTCCCTGCCCTGTCTCCCAGCCCTGTCTCCCTGTCCTGTCTCCCTGCCCTGTCTCCCTGCCCTATTTCCCTGACCTGTCTCCCTGTCCTGTCTCCCTGTCTTGTCTCCCTGCCCTGTCTCCCTGCCCTGTCTCCCTGTCCTGTCTCCTTGTCCTGTTTCCCTGTCCTGTATCCCTGCCCTGTCTCCCTGTCCTGTCTCCCTGCCCTGTCTCCCTGCCCTGTCTCCCTGTCCTCTCTCCTTGTCTTGTCTCCCTGTCCGATCTCCCTGCCCTGTCTCCCCGCCCTCTCTCCTTGTCTTGTCTCCCTGCCCTGTCTCCCTGCCCTGTCTCCCTGTCCTCTCTCCTTGTCTTGTATCCCTGTCCGATCTCCCTGCCCTGTCTCCCCGCACGCTCTCCTTGTCTTGTCTCCCTGCCCTGTCTCCCTGCCCTGTCTCTCTGCCTTGTCTCCCTGTCCGGTCTCCCTGCCCTGACTCCCTGCCATGTCTCCCTGTCTTGTCTCCCTGTCCTGTCTCCCTGTCCTGTCTCTCTGTCCTGTCTCTCTGTCCTGTCTGCCTGTCATGTCTCCCTGTCCAATCTCCCTGCCCTGTCTCCCTGTCCTGTCTCCCTGTCTTGTCTCCCTGTCCTGTCTCTCTGTCCTGTCTGCCTGTCCTGTCTCCCTGTCTTGTCTCCTTGCCCTGTCTCCCTGCCCTGTCTCCCTGCCCTGTCTCCCTGTCCTGTCTCCCTGCCATGTCTCCCTGTCTTGTCTCCCTGTCCTGTCTCCCTGTCCTGTCTCCCCGCCCTGTCTCCCTGCCCTGTCTCCCTGCCCTGTCTCCCTGTCTTGTCTCCCTGTCCGGTCTCCCTGCCCTGTCTCCCCGCTATGTCTCCCTGCCCTGTCTCCCTGCCCTGTTTCCCTGCCCTGTCTCCCTGCCCTGTCTCCCTGCCCTGTCTCCCTGCCCTGTTTCCCTGCCCTGTCTCCCTGCCCTGTCTCCCTGCCTTCTCTCCCTGCCCTGTCTCCATGTCCTGTCTGCCTACCCTGTCTCCCCGGCCTGTCTCCTCGCCCTGTCTCCCCGCCCTGTCTCCTTGACTTGTCTCCCTGTCTTGTCTCCTTGCCCTGTCTCCCTGCCCTGTCTCCCTGTCCTGTATCCCTGCCCTGTCTCCCCGCCCTGTCTCCCTGTCCTCTCTCCTTGTATTGTCTCCCTGTACGGTCTCCCTGCCCTGTCTCCACGCTCTGTCTCCCTGCCCTTTCTACCTGCCCTGTTTCCCTACCCTGTCTCCCTGCCCTGTCTCCCTGCCCTGTCTCCCTGCCCTGTCACCCTGCCCTGTCTCCCTGCCTTGTCTCCCTGCCCTGTCTCCATGTCCTGTCTCCCTGCCCTGTCTCCCTGTCTTTTCTCCCTGTCCTGTCTCCCTGTCCTGTCTCCCTGTCTTGTCTCCCTGCCCTGTCTCCCTGCCCTGTCTCCCTGTCCTGTCTCCCTGCCCTGTCTCCCTGCCCTGTTTCCCTGCCCTGTCTCCCTGTCCTGTCTCCCTGTCTTGTCTCCCTGCCCTGTCTCCCTGCCCTGTCTCCCTGTCCTGTCTCCTTGTCCTGTTTCCCTGTCCTGTATCCCTGCCCTGTCTCCCTGTCCTGTCTCCCTGCCCTGTCTCCCTGCTCTGTCTCCCTGTCCTCTCTCCTTGTCTTGTCTCCCTGTCCGATCTCCCTGCCCTGTCTCCCCGCCCTCTCTCCTTGTCTTGTCTCCCTGCCCTGTCTCCCTGCCCTGTCTCCCTGTCCTCTCTCCTTGTCTTGTCTCCCTGCCCTGTCTCCCTGCCCTGTCTCTCTGCCTTGTCTCCCTGTCCGGTCTCCCTGCCCTGACTCCCTGCCACGTCTCCCTGTCTTGTCTCCCTGTCCTGTCTCTCTGTCCTGTCTGCCTGTCCTGTCTCCCTGTCTTGTCTCCTTGCCCTGTCTCCCTGCCCTGTCTCCCTGACCTTTCTCCCTGCCCTGTCTCCCTGCCATGTCTCCCTGTCTTGTCTCCCTGTCCTGTCTCCCTGTCCTGTCTCCCTGCCCTGTCTCCCTGCCTTGTCTCCCTGCCCTGTCTCCATGTCCTGTCTCCCTGCCCTGTCTCCCTGTCTTGTCTCCCTGTCCTGTCTCCCTGTCCTGTCTCCCTGTCTTGTCTCCCTGCCCTGTCTCCCTGCCCTGTCTCCCTGTCCTGTCTCCCTGCCCTGTCTCCCTGCCCTGTTTCCCTGCCCTGTCTCCCTGTCCTGTCTCCCTGTCTTGTCTCCCTGCCCTGTCTCCCTGCCCTGTCTCCCTGTCCTGTCTCCTTGTCCTGTTTCCCTGTCCTGTATCCCTGCCCTGTCTCCCTGTCTTGTCTCCTTGCCCTGTCTCCCTGCCCTGTCTCCCTGCCCTGTCTCCCTGCCCTGTCTCCCTGCCATGTCTCCCTGTCTTGTCTCCCTGTCCTGTCTCCCTGTCCTGTCTCCCCGCCCTGTCTCCCTGCCCTGTCTCCCTGCCCTGTCTCCCTGTCTTGTCTCCCTGTCCGGTCTCCCTGCCCTGTCTCCCCGCTCTGTCTCCCTGCCCTGTCTCCCTGCCCTGTTTTCCTGCCCTGTCTCCCTGCCCTGTCTCCCTGCCCTGTCTCCCTGCCCTGTCACCCTGCCCTGTCTCCCTGCCCTGTCTCCCTGCCTTCTCTCCCTGCCCTGTCTCCATGTCCTGTCTGCCTGCCCTGTCTCACCGGCCTGTCTCCTCGCCCTGTCTCCCCGCCCTGTCTCCCTGCCCTGTCTCCCTTCCCTGTCTCCCTCTCCTGTATCCCTGCCCTGTCTCCCCGCCCTGTCTCCCTGTCCTCTCTCCTTGTATTGTCTCCCTGTACGGTCTCCCTGCCCTGTCTCCCCGCTCTGTCTCCCTGCCCTTTCTACCTGCCCTGTTTCCCTACCTTGTCTCCCTACCCTGTCTCCCTGCCCTGTCTCCCTGCCCTGTCTCCCTGCCTTGTCTCCCTGCCCTGTCTCCATGTCCTGTCTCCCTGCCCTGTCTCCCTGTCTTGTCTCCCTGTCCTGTCTCCCTGTCCTGTCTCCCTGTCTTATCTCCCTGCCCTGTCTCCCAGCCCTGTCTCCCTGTCCTGTCTCCCTGCCCTGTCTCCCTGCCCTATTTCCCTGACCTGTCTCCCTGTCCTGTCTCCCTGTCTTGTCTCCCTGCCCTGTCTCCCTGCCCTGTCTCCCTGTCCTGTCTCCTTGTCCTGTTTCCCTGTCCTGTATCCCTGCCCTGTCTCCCTGTCCTGTCTCCCTGCCCTGTCTCCCTGCCCTGTCTCCCTGTCCTCTCTCCTTGTCTTGTCTCCCTGTCCGATCTCCCTGCCCTGTCTCCCCGCCCTCTCTCCTTGTCTTGTCTCCCTGCCCTGTCTCCCTGCCCTGTCTCCCTGTCCTCTCTCCTTGTCTTGTATCCCTGTCCGATCTCCCTGCCCTGTCTCCCCGCACGCTCTCCTTGTCTTGTCTCCCTGCCCTGTCTCCCTGCCCTGTCTCTCTGCCTTGTCTCCCTGTCCGGTCTCCCTGCCCTGACTCCCTGCCATGTCTCCCTGTCTTGTCTCCCTGTCCTGTCTCCCTGTCCTGTCTCTCTGTCCTGTCTCTCTGTCCTGTCTGCCTGTCATGTCTCCCTGTCCAATCTCCCTGCCCTGTCTCCCTGTCCTGTCTCCCTGTCTTGTCTCCCTGTCCTGTCTCTCTGTCCTGTCTGCCTGTCCTGTCTCCCTGTCTTGTCTCCTTGCCCTGTCTCCCTGCCCTGTCTCCCTGCCCTGTCTCCCTGTCCTGTCTCCCTGCCATGTCTCCCTGTCTTGTCTCCCTGTCCTGTCTCCCTGTCCTGTCTCCCCGCCCTGTCTCCCTGCCCTGTCTCCCTGCCCTGTCTCCCTGTCTTGTCTCCCTGTCCGGTCTCCCTGCCCTGTCTCCCCGCTATGTCTCCCTGCCCTGTCTCCCTGCCCTGTTTCCCTGCCCTGTCTCCCTGCCCTGTCTCCCTGCCCTGTCTCCCTGCCCTGTTTCCCTGCCCTGTCTCCCTGCCCTGTCTCCCTGCCTTCTCTCCCTGCCCTGTCTCCATGTCCTGTCTGCCTACCCTGTCTCCCCGGCCTGTCTCCTCGCCCTGTCTCCCCGCCCTGTCTCCTTGACTTGTCTCCCTGTCTTGTCTCCTTGCCCTGTCTCCCTGCCCTGTCTCCCTGTCCTGTATCCCTGCCCTGTCTCCCCGCCCTGTCTCCCTGTCCTCTCTCCTTGTATTGTCTCCCTGTACGGTCTCCCTGCCCTGTCTCCACGCTCTGTCTCCCTGCCCTTTCTACCTGCCCTGTTTCCCTACCCTGTCTCCCTGCCCTGTCTCCCTGCCCTGTCTCCCTGCCCTGTCACCCTGCCCTGTCTCCCTGCCTTGTCTCCCTGCCCTGTCTCCATGTCCTGTCTCCCTGCCCTGTCTCCCTGTCTTTTCTCCCTGTCCTGTCTCCCTGTCCTGTCTCCCTGTCTTGTCTCCCTGCCCTGTCTCCCTGCCCTGTCTCCCTGTCCTGTCTCCCTGCCCTGTCTCCCTGCCCTGTTTCCCTGCCCTGTCTCCCTGTCCTGTCTCCCTGTCTTGTCTCCCTGCCCTGTCTCCCTGCCCTGTCTCCCTGTCCTGTCTCCTTGTCCTGTTTCCCTGTCCTGTATCCCTGCCCTGTCTCCCTGTCCTGTCTCCCTGCCCTGTCTCCCTGCTCTGTCTCCCTGTCCTCTCTCCTTGTCTTGTCTCCCTGTCCGATCTCCCTGCCCTGTCTCCCCGCCCTCTCTCCTTGTCTTGTCTCCCTGCCCTGTCTCCCTGCCCTGTCTCCCTGTCCTCTCTCCTTGTCTTGTCTCCCTGCCCTGTCTCCCTGCCCTGTCTCTCTGCCTTGTCTCCCTGTCCGGTCTCCCTGCCCTGACTCCCTGCCACGTCTCCCTGTCTTGTCTCCCTGTCCTGTCTCTCTGTCCTGTCTGCCTGTCCTGTCTCCCTGTCTTGTCTCCTTGCCCTGTCTCCCTGCCCTGTCTCCCTGACCTTTCTCCCTGCCCTGTCTCCCTGCCATGTCTCCCTGTCTTGTCTCCCTGTCCTGTCTCCCTGTCCTGTCTCCCTGCCCTGTCTCCCTGCCTTGTCTCCCTGCCCTGTCTCCATGTCCTGTCTCCCTGCCCTGTCTCCCTGTCTTGTCTCCCTGTCCTGTCTCCCTGTCCTGTCTCCCTGTCTTGTCTCCCTGCCCTGTCTCCCTGCCCTGTCTCCCTGTCCTGTCTCCCTGCCCTGTCTCCCTGCCCTGTTTCCCTGCCCTGTCTCCCTGTCCTGTCTCCCTGTCTTGTCTCCCTGCCCTGTCTCCCTGCCCTGTCTCCCTGTCCTGTCTCCTTGTCCTGTTTCCCTGTCCTGTATCCCTGCCCTGTCTGTCTGTCCTGTCTCCCTGCCCTGTCTCCCTGCTCTGTCTCCCTGTCCTCTCTCCTTGTCTTGTATCCCTGTCCGATCTCCCTGCCCTGTCTCCCCGCCCTCTCTCCTTGTCTTGTCTCCCTGCCCTGTCTCCCTGCCCTGTCTCCCTGTCCTCTCTCCTTGTCTTGTCTCCCTGTCCGATCTCCCTGCCCTGTCTCCCCGCACTCTCTCCTTGTCTTGTCTCCCTGCCCTGTCTCCCTGCCCTGTCTCTCTGCCTTGTCTCCCTGTCCGCTCTCCCTGCCCTGACTCCCTGCCATGTCTCCCTGTCTTGTCTCCCTGTCCTGTCTCTCTGTCCTGTCTGCCTGTCCTGTCTCCCTGTCTTGTCTCCTTGCCCTGTCTCCCTGCCCTGTCTCCCTGCCCTGTCTCCCTGCCCTGTCTCCCTGCCATGTCTCCCTGTCTTGTCTCCCTGTCCTGTCTCCCTGTCCTGTCTCCCCGCCCTGTCTCCCTGCCCTGTCTCCCTGCCCTGTCTCCCTGTCTTGTCTCCCTGTCCGGTCTCCCTGCCCTGTCTCCCCGCTCTGTCTCCCTGCCCTGTCTCCCTGCCCTGTTTTCCTGCCCTGTCTCCCTGCCCTGTCTCCCTGCCCTGTCTCCCTGCCCTGTCACCCTGCCCTGTCTCCCTGCCCTGTCTCCCTGCCTTCTCTCCCTGCCCTGTCTCCATGTCCTGTCTGCCTGCCCTGTCTCCCCGGCCTGTCTCCTCGCCCTGTCTCCCCGCCCTGTCTCCCTGCCCTGTCTCCCTTCCCTGTCTCCCTGTCCTGTATCCCTGCCCTGTCTCCCCGCCCTGTCTCCCTGTCCTCTCTCCTTGTATTGTCTCCCTGTACGGTCTCCCTGCCCTGTCTCCCCGCTCTGTCTCCCTGCCCTTTCTACCTGCCCTGTTTCCCTACCTTGTCTCCCTACCCTGTCTCCCTGCCCTGTCTCCCTGCCCTGTCTCCCTGCCTTGTCTCCCTTCCCTGTCTCCATGTCCTGTCTCCCTGCCCTGTCTCCCTGTCTTGTCTCCCTGTCCTGTCTCCCTGTCCTGTCTCCCTGTCTTATCTCCCTGCCCTGTCTCCCAGCCCTGTCTCCCTGTCCTGTCTCCCTGCCCTGTCTCCCTGCCCTATTTCCCTGACCTGTCTCCCTGTCCTGTCTCCCTGTCTTGTCTCCCTGTCCTGTCTCCCTGCACTGTTTCCCTGCCCTGTCTCCTTGACTTGTCTCCCTGTCTTGTCTCCTTGCCCTGTCTCCCTGCCCTGTCTCCCTGTCCTGTATCCCTGCCCTGTCTCCCCGCCCTGTCTCCCTGTCCTCTCTCCTTGTATTGTCTCCCTGTACGGTCTCCCTGCCCTGTCTCCACGCTCTGTCTCCCTGCCCTTTCTACCTGCCCTGTTTCCCTACCCTGTCTCCCTGCCCTGTCTCCCTGCCCTGTCTCCCTGCCCTGTCTCCCTGCCCTGTCTCCCTGCCTTGTCTCCCTGCCCTGTCTCCATGTCCTGTCTCCCTGCCCTGTCTCCCTGTCTTGTCTCCCTGTCCTGTCTCCCTGTCCTGTCTCCCTGTCTTGTCTCCCTGCCCTGTCTCCCTGCCCTGTCTCCCTGTCCTGTCTCCTTGTCCTGTTTCCCTGTCCTGTATCCCTGCCCTGTCTCCCTGTCCTGTCTCCCTGCCCTGTCTCCCTGCCCTGTTTCCCTGCCCTGTCTCCCTGTCCTGTCTCCCTGTCTTGTCTCCCTGCCCTGTCTCCCTGCCCTGTCTCCCTGTCCTGTCTCCTTGTCCTGTTTCCCTGTCCTGTATCCCTGCCCTGTCTCCCTGTCCTGTCTCCCTGCCCTGTCTCCCTGCTCTGTCTCCCTGTCTTGTCTCCCTGTCCGGTCTCCCTGCCCTGTCTCCCCGCTCTGTCTCCCTGCCCTGTCTCCCTGCCCTGTTTTCCTGCCCTGTCTCCCTGCCCTGTCTCCCTGCCCTGTCTCCCTGCCCTGTCACCCTGCCCTGTCTCCCTGCCCTGTCTCCCTGCCTTCTCTCCCTGCCCTGTCTCCATGTCCTGTCTGCCTGCCCTGTCTCCCCGGCCTGTCTCCTCGCCCTGTCTCCCCGCCCTGTCTCCCTGCCCTGTCTCCCTTCCCTGTCTCCCTGTCCTGTATCCCTGCCCTGTCTCCCCGCCCTGTCTCCCTGTCCTCTCTCCTTGTATTGTCTCCCTGTACGGTCTCCCTGCCCTGTCTCCCCGCTCTGTCTCCCTGCCCTTTCTACCTGCCCTGTTTCCCTACCTTGTCTCCCTACCCTGTCTCCCTGCCCTGTCTCCCTGCCCTGTCTCCCTGCCTTGTCTCCCTTCCCTGTCTCCATGTCCTGTCTCCCTGCCCTGTCTCCCTGTCTTGTCTCCCTGTCCTGTCTCCCTGTCCTGTCTCCCTGTCTTATCTCCCTGCCCTGTCTCCCAGCCCTGTCTCCCTGTCCTGTCTCCCTGCCCTGTCTCCCTGCCCTATTTCCCTGACCTGTCTCCCTGTCCTGTCTCCCTGTCTTGTCTCCCTGTCCTGTCTCCCTGCACTGTTTCCCTGCCCTGTCTCCTTGACTTGTCTCCCTGTCTTGTCTCCTTGCCCTGTCTCCCTGCCCTGTCTCCCTGTCCTGTATCCCTGCCCTGTCTCCCCGCCCTGTCTCCCTGTCCTCTCTCCTTGTATTGTCTCCCTGTACGGTCTCCCTGCCCTGTCTCCACGCTCTGTCTCCCTGCCCTTTCTACCTGCCCTGTTTCCCTACCCTGTCTCCCTGCCCTGTCTCCCTGCCCTGTCTCCCTGCCCTGTCTCCCTGCCCTGTCTCCCTGCCTTGTCTCCCTGCCCTGTCTCCATGTCCTGTCTCCCTGCCCTGTCTCCCTGTCTTGTCTCCCTGTCCTGTCTCCCTGTCCTGTCTCCCTGTCTTGTCTCCCTGCCCTGTCTCCCTGCCCTGTCTCCCTGTCCTGTCTCCTTGTCCTGTTTCCCTGTCCTGTATCCCTGCCCTGTCTCCCTGTCCTGTCTCCCTGCCCTGTCTCCCTGCCCTGTTTCCCTGCCCTGTCTCCCTGTCCTGTCTCCCTGTCTTGTCTCCCTGCCCTGTCTCCCTGCCCTGTCTCCCTGTCCTGTCTCCTTGTCCTGTTTCCCTGTCCTGTATCCCTGCCCTGTCTCCCTGTCCTGTCTCCCTGCCCTGTCTCCCTGCTCTGTCTCCCTGTCCTCTCTCCTTGTCTTGTCTCCCTGTCCGATCTCCCTGCCCTGTCTCCCCGCCCTCTCTCCTTGTCTTGTCTCCCTGCCCTGTCTCCCTGCCCTGTCTCCCTGTCCTCTCTCCTTGTCTTGTCTCCCTGTCCGATCTCCCTGCCCTGTCTCCCCGCACTCTCTCCTGTCTTGTCTCCCTGCCCTGTCTCCCTGCCCTGTCTCTCTGCCTTGTCTCCCTGTCCGGTCTCCCTGCCCTGACTCCCTGCCATGTCTCCCTGTCTTGTCTCCCTGTCCTGTCTCTCTGACCTATCTGCCTGTCCTGTCTCCCTGTCTTGTCTCCTTGCCCTGTCTCCCTGCCCTGTCTCCCTGCCCTGTCTCCCTGCCCTGTCTCCCTGCCATGTCTCCCTGTCTTGTCTCCCTGTCCTGTCTCCCTGTCCTGTCTCCCCGCCCTGTCTCCCTGCCCTGTCTCCCTGCCCTGTGTCCCTGTCTTGTCTCCCTGTCCGGTCTCCCTGCCCTGTCTCCCCGCTCTGTCTCCCTGCCCTGTCTCCCTGCCCTGTTTTCCTGCCCTGTCTCCCTGCCCTGTCTCCCTGCCCTGTCTCCCTGCCCTGTCACCCTGCCCTGTCTCCCTACCCTGTCTCCCTGCCTTCTCTCCCTGCCCTGTCTCCATGTCCTGTCTGCCTGCCCTGTCTCCCCGGCCTGTCTCCTCGCCCTGTCTCCCCGCCCTGTCTCCCTGCCCTGTCTCCCTTCCCTGTCTCCCTCTCCTGTATCCCTGCCCTGTCTCCCCGCCCTGTCTCCCTGTCCTCTCTCCTTGTATTGTCTCCCTGTACGGTCTCCCTGCCCTGTCTCCCCGCTCTGTCTCCCTGCCCTTTCTACCTGCCCTGTTTCCCTACCTTGTCTCCCTACCCTGTCTCCCTGCCCTGTCTCCCTGCCCTGTCTCCCTGCCTTGTCTCCCTGCCCTGTCTCCATGTCCTGTCTCCCTGCCCTGTCTCCCTGTCTTGTCTCCCTGTCCTGTCTCCCTGTCCTGTCTCCCTGTCTTATCTCCCTGCCCTGTCTCCCAGCCCTGTCTCCCTGTCCTGTCTCCCTGCCCTGTCTCCCTGCCCTATTTCCCTGACCTGTCTCCCTGTCCTGTCTCCCTGTCTTGTCTCCCTGCCCTGTCTCCCTGCCCTGTCTCCCTGTCCTGTCTCCTTGTCCTGTTTCCCTGTCCTCTATCCCTGCCCTGTCTCCCTGTCCTGTCTCCCTGCCCTGTCTCCCTGCCCTGTCTCCCTGTCCTCTCTCCTTGTCTTGTCTCCCTGTCCGATCTCCCTGCCCTGTCTCCCCGCCCTCTCTCCTTGTCTTGTCTCCCTGCCCTGTCTCCCTGCCCTGTCTCCCTGTCCTCTCTCCTTGTCTTGTATCCCTGTCCGATCTCCCTGCCCTGTCTCCCCGCACGCTCTCCTTGTCTTGTCTCCCTGCCCTGTCTCCCTGCCCTGTCTCTCTGCCTTGTCTCCCTGTCCGGTCTCCCTGCCCTGACTCCCTGCCATGTCTCCCTGTCTTGTCTCCCTGTCCTGTCTCCCTGTCCTGTCTCTCTGTCCTGTCTCTCTGTCCTGTCTGCCTGTCCTGTCTCCCTGTCCAATCTCCCTGCCCTGTCTCCCTGTCCTGTCTCCCTGTCTTGTCTCCCTGTCCTGTCTCTCTGTCCTGTCTGCCTGTCCTGTCTCCCTGTCTTGTCTCCTTGCCCTGTCTCCCTGCCCTGTCTCCCTGCCCTGTCTCCCTGTCCTGTCTCCCTGCCATGTCTCCCTGTCTTGTCTCCCTGTCCTGTCTCCCTGTCCTGTCTCCCCGCCCTGTCTCCCTGCCCTGTCTCCCTGCCCTGTCTCCCTGTCTTGTCTCCCTGTCCGGTCTCCCTGCCCTGTCTCCCCGCTATGTCTCCCTGCCCTGTCTCCCTGCCCTGTTTCCCTGCCCTGTCTCCCTGCCCTGTCTCCCTGCCCTGTCTCCCTGCCCTGTTTCCCTGCCCTGTCTCCCTGCCCTGTCTCCCTGCCTTCTCTCCCTGCCCTGTCTCCATGTCCTGTCTGCCTGCCCTGTCTCCCCGGCCTGTCTCCTCGCCCTGTCTCCCCGCCCTGTCTCCCTGCCCTGTCTCCCTGTCCTGTCTCCCTGTCCTGTCTCCCTGTCCTGTCTCCCTGTCCTGTCTCCCTGCCCTGTCTCCCTGTCTTATCTCCCTGTCCTGTCTACCCGATCAGTCTCCCTGCCCAATCTCCCTACCCTGTCTCCCTGTCCTGTCTCCCTGTCCTGTCTCCATGTCTTGACTCCCTGCCCTGTCTCCCTGCCCTGTTTCCCTGCCCTGTCTCCTTGACTTGTCTCCCTGTCTTGTCTCCTTGCCCTGTCTCCCTGCCCTGTCTCCCTGTCCTGTATCCCTGCCCTGTCTCCCCGCCCTGTCTCCCTGTCCTGTCTCCCTGCCCTGTTTCCCTGCCCTGTCTCCTTGACTTGTCTCCCTGTCTTGTCTCCTTGCCCTGTCTCCCTGCCCTGTCTCCCTGTCCTGTATCCCTGCCCTGTCTCCCCGCCCTCTCTCCCTGTCCTGTCTCCCTGCCCTGTTTCCCTGCCCTGTCTCCTTGACTTGTCTCCCTGTCTTGTCTCCTTGCCCTGTCTCCCTGCCCTGTCTCCCTGTCCTGTATCCCTGCCCTGTCTCCCCGCCCTGTCTCCCTGTCCTCTTTCCTTGTATTGTCTCCCTGTACGGTCTCCCTGCCCTGTCTCCACGCTCTGTCTCCCTGCCCTTTCTACCTGCCCTGTTTCCCTACCCTGTCTCCCTGCCCTGTCTCCCTGCCCTGTCTCCATGTCCTGTCTCCCTGCCCTGTCTCCCTGTCTTGTCTCCCTGTCCTGTCTCCCTGTCCTGTCTCCCTGTCTTGTCTCCCTGCCCTGTCTCCCTGCCCTGTCTCCCTGTCCTGTCTCCCTGCCCTGTCTCCCTGCCCTGTTTCCCTGCCCTGTCTCCCTGTCCTGTCTCCCTGTCTTGTCTCCCTGTCCTGTCTCCCTGTCCTGTATCCCTGTCTTGTCTCCCTGCCCTGTCTCCCCGCCCTGTCTCCCTGCCCTGTCTCCCTGTCCTGTCTCCCTGTCTAGTCTCCCTGCCCTGTCTCCCTGTCTTGTCTGCCTGTCCTGTCTCACTGTGCTGATTCCCTGTCCTGTCTCCCTGTCCTGTCTCCCTGTCTTGTCTCCCTGCCCTGTCTCCCTGTCCTGTCTCCCTGTCCTGTCTCACTGTGCTGATTCCCTGCCCTGTCTCCCTGTCCTGTCTCCCTGTCCTGTCTCCCTGCCCTGTCTCCCTACCCTGTCCCCATGTCTTGTCTCCCTCTCTTGGCTCCCTGTCCTGTCTCCCTGTCCTGTCTCCCTGCCTTGTCTCCCTGCCCTGTTTCACTGTCCTGTCTCCCTGTCCTGTCTCCCTGTCTTGTCTCCCTGCCCTGTCTCCCTGCCCTGTCTCCCTGTCTTGTCTCCCTGTCCTGTCTCCCTGTCCTGTCTCCCTGTCTTGTCTCCCTGCCCTGTCTCCCTGTCCTATCTTCCTGCCCTGTCTCCCTGTCCTGTCTCCCTGTCTTGTCTCCCTGCCCTGTCTCACTGTCCTGTTTCCCAGTCCTGTCTCCCTGACTTGTCTCCCTGCCCTGTCTCCCTGTCTTGTCTCCCCGCCCTGTCTCCCTGTCCTGTCTCCCTGCCCTGTCTCCCTGTCCTGTATCCCTGCCCTGTCTCCCCGCCCTCTCTCCCTGTCCTGTCTCCCTGCCCTGTTTCCCTGCCCTGTCTCCTTGACTTGTCTCCCTGTCTTGTCTCCTTGCCCTGTCTCCCTGCCCTGTCTCCCTGTCCTGTATCCCTGCCCTGTCTCCCCGCCCTGTCTCCCTGTCCTCTCTCCTTGTATTGTCTCCCTGTACGGTCTCCCTGCCCTGTCTCCACGCTCTGTCTCCCTGCCCTTTCTACCTGCCCTGTTTCCCTACCCTGTCTCCCTGCCCTGTCTCCCTGCCCTGTCTCCATGTCCTGTCTTCCTGCCCTGTCTCCCTGTCTTGTCTCCCTGTCCTGTCTCCCTGTCCTGTCTCCCTGTCTTGTCTCCCTGCCCTGTCTCCCTGCCCTGTCTCCCTGTCCTGTCTCCCTGCCCTGTCTCCCTGCCCTGTTTCCCTGCCCTGTCTCCCTGTCCTGTCTCCCTGTCTTGTCTCCCTGTCCTGTCTCCCTGTCCTGTATCCCTGTCTTGTCTCCCTGCCCTGTCTCCCCGCCCTGTCTCCCTGCCCTGTCTCCCTGTCCTGTCTCCCTGTCTAGTCTCCCTGCCCTGTCTCCCTGTCTTGTCTGCCTGTCCTGTCTCACTGTGCTGATTCCCTGTCCTGTCTCCCTGTCCTGTCTCCCTGTCTTGTCTCCCTGCCCTGTCTCCCTGTCCTGTCTCCCTGTCCTGTCTCACTGTGCTGATTCCCTGCCCTGTCTCCCTGTCCTGTCTCCCTGTCTTGTCTCCCTGTCCTGTCTCCCTGTCCTGTCTCCCTGTCTTGTCTCCCTGCCCTGTCTCCCTGTCCTATCTTCCTGCCCTGTCTCCCTGTCCTGTCTCCCTGTCTTGTCTCCCTGCCCTGTCTCACTGTCCTGTTTCCCAGTCCTGTCTCCCTGACTTGTCTCCCTGCCCTGTCTCCCTGTCTTGTCTCCCCGCCCTGTCTCCCTGTCCTGTCTCCCTGCCCTGTCTCCCTGTCCTGTCTCATTGTCCTGTATACCTGCCATGTCTCCCTGTCCTGTCTCCCTGTCCTGTCTCCCTGTCCTGTCTCCCCGCCCTGTCTCCCTGCCCTGTCTCCCTGCCCTGTTTCCCTGCCCTGTCTCCCTGTCCTGTCTCCCTGTCTTGTCTCCCTGCCCTGTCTCCCTGTCCTGTATCCCTGCCCTGTCTCCCTGTCCTGTCTCCCTGCCCTGTCTCCCCGCCCTGTCTCCATGTCCTATCTCCCTGCCCTGTCTCCCTGTCCTGTCTCCCTGTCTTGTCTCCCTGTTCTGTCTCTCTGTCCTGTCTGCCTGTCCTGTCTCCCTGTCTTGTCTCCTTGCCCTGTCTCCCTGCCCTGTCTCCCTGCCCTGTCTCCCTGCCATGTCTCCCTGTCTTGTCTCCCTGTCCTGTCTCCCTGTCCAGTCTCCCCGCCCTGTCTCCCTGCCCTGTCTCCCTGCCCTGTCTCCCTGTCTTGTCTCCCTGTCCGGTCTCACTGCCCAGTCTCCCCGCTCTGTCTCCCTGCCCTGTCTCCCTGCCCTGTTTCCCTGCCCTGTCTCCCTGCCCTGTCTCCCTGCCTTGTCTCCCTGCCTTCTCTCCCTGCCCTGTCTCCATGTCCTGTCTGCCTGCCCTGTCTCCCCGGCCTGTCTCCCCGCCCTGTCTCCCCGCCCTGTCTCCCTGCCTTGTCTCCCTGCCCTGTCTCCCCGCCCTGTCTCCCCGCCCTGTCTCCCTGCCTTCTCTCCCTGCCCTGTCTCCATGTCCTGTCTGCCTGCCCTGTCTCCCCGGCCTGTCTCCTCGCCCTGTCTCCCCGCCCTGTCTCCCTGCCCTGTCTCCCTTCCCTGTCTCCCTGTCCTGTATCCCTGCCCTGTCTCCCCGCCCTGTCTCCCTGTCCTCTCTCCTTGTATTGTCTCCCTGTACGGTCTCCCTGCCCTGTCTCCCCGCTCTGTCTCCCTGCCCTTTCTACCTGCTCTCTTTCCCTACCTTGTCTCCCTACCCTGTCTCCCTGCCCTGTCTCCCTGCCCTGTCTCCCTGCCTTGTCTCCCTGCCCTGTCTCCATGTCCTGTCTCCCTGCCTTGTCTCCCTGCCCTGTTTCACTGTCCTGTCTCCCTGTCCTGTCTCCCTGTCTTGTCTCCCTGCCCTGTCTCCCTGCCCTGTCTCCCTGTCTTGTCTCCCTGTCCTGTCTCCCTGTCCTGTCTCCCTGCCCTGTCTCCCTGCCCTGTTTCCCTGCCCTGTCTCCCTGCCCTGTCTCCCTCCCCTGTCCCCTTGCCCTGTCTCCCTGCCCTGTCTCCCTGCCTTGTTTCCCTGCCCTGTCTCCATGTCCTGTCTGCCTGCCCTGTCTCCCCGGCCTGTCTCCCCGCCCTGTCTCCCCGGCCTGTCTCCCTGCCTTGTTTTCCTGCCCTGTGTCCCCGCCCTGTCTCCCTGCCTTGTCTCCCTGCTCTGTCTCACCGCCCTGTCTTCCCGCCCTGTCTCCCTGCCCTGTATCCCTGTCTTATATCCCTGTCCTGTCTCCCCGCTCAGTCTCCATGCCCTGTCTCCTTGTCCTGTCTCCTTGTCCTGTCTCTCTGTCCTGTCTCCCTGCCCTGTATCCCTGTCCTGTCTCCCTGTCCTGTCTCCCTGCCCTGTCTCCCTGTCTTATCTCCCTGTCCTGTCTCCCCGCTCAGTCTCCCTGCCCAATCTCCCTGCCCTGTCTCCTTGTCCTGTCTCTCTGTCCTGTCTCCCTGCCCTGTCTCCCTGTCCTGTTTCCCTGTCCTGTCTCCCTGTCCTGTCTCCCTGTCTTGACTCCCTGCCCTGTCTCCCTGCCCTGTTTCCCTGCCCTGTCTCCCTGTCCTGTCTCCCTGCCCTGTTTCCCTGCCCTGTCTCCTTGTCCTGTCTCCCTGTCTTGTCTCCCTGCCCTGTCTCCCTGCCCTGTCACCCTGTCCTGTATCCCTGCCCTGTCTCCCCGCCCTGTCTCCCTGCCCTGTTTCCCTGTCCTGTCTCCCTGTCTAGTCTCCCTGCCCTGTCTCCCTGTCATGTCTCCCTGTCCTGTCTCACTGTGCTGATTCCCTGCCCTGTCTCCCTGTCCTGTCTCCCTGTCCTGTCTCCCTGCCCTGTCTCCCTGCCCTGTCTCCATGTCTTGTCTCCCTGTCTTGGCTCCCTGTCCTGTCTCCCTGTCCTGTCTCCCTGCCTTGTCTCCCTGCCCTGTTTCACTGTCCTGTCTCCCTGTCCTGTCTCCCGGCCTGTCTCCCCGCCCTGTCTCCAAGGCCTGTCTCCCTGCCTTGTTTTCCTGCCCTGTGTCCCCGCCCTGTCTCCCTGCCTTGTCTCCCTGCCCTGTCTCACCGCCCTGTCTTCCCGCCCTGTCTCCCTGCCCTGTCTCCCTGTCTTATATCCCTGTCTTGTCTCCCCGCTCAGTCTCCATGCCCTGTGTCCTTGTCCTGTCTCATTGTCCTGTCTCTCTGTCCTGTCTCCCTGCCCTGTCTCCCTGTCCTGTCTCCCTGTCCTGTCTCCCTGCCCTGTCTCCCTGTCTTATCTCCCTGTCCTGTCTCCCCGCTCAGTCTCCCTGCCCAATCTCCCTGCCCTGTCTCCTTGTCCTGTCTCTCTGTCCTGTCTCCCTGCCCTGTCTCCCTGTCCTGTTTCCCTGTCCTGTCTCCCTGTCCTGTCTCCCTGTCTTGACTCCCTGCCCTGTCTCCCTGCCCTGTTTCCCTGCCCTGTCTCCCTGTCCTGTCTCCCTGCCCTGTTTCCCTGCCCTGTCTCCTTGTCCTGTCTCCCTGTCTTGTCTCCCTGCCCTGTCTCCCTGCCCTGTCACCCTGTCCTGTATCCCTGCCCTGTCTCCCCGCCCTGTCTCCCTGCCCTGTCTCCCTGTCCTGTCTCCCTGTCTAGTCTCCCTGCCCTGTCTCCCTGTCCTGTCTCCCTGTCCTGTCTCACTGTGCTGATTCCCTGTCCTGTCTCCCTGTCCTGTCTCCCTGTCTTGTCTCCCTGCCCTGTCTCCCTGTCCTGTCTCCCTGTCCTGTCTCACTGTGCTGATTCCCTGCCCTGTCTCCCTGTCCTGTCTCCCTGTCCTGTCTCCCTGCCCTGTCTCCCTGCCCTGTCTCCATGTCTTGTCTCCCTGTCTTGGCTCCCTGTCCTGTCTCCCTGTCCTGTCTCCCTGCCTTGTCTCCCTGCCCTGTTTCACTGTCCTGTCTCCCTGTCCTGTCTCCCTGTCTTGTCTCCCTGCCCTGTCTCCCTGCCCTGTCTCCCTGTCTTGTCTCCCTGTCCTGTCTCCCTGTCCTGTCTCCCTGTCTTGTCTCCCTGCCCTGTCTCCCTGTCCTGTCTCCCTGTCCTGTCTCCCTGTCTTGTCTCCCTGTCCTGTCTCCCTGTCTTGTCTCCCTGTCCTGTCTCCCTGCCCTGTCTCCCTGTCTTGTCTCCCTGTCCTGTCTCCCTGTCCTGTCTCCCTGTCTTGTCTCCCTGTCCTATCTCCCTGCCCTGTCTCCCTGCCCTGTTTCCCTGCCCTGTCTCCATGCCCTGTCTCCCTCTCCTGTTTCCCAGTCCTGTCTCCCTGTCTTGTCTCCCTGCCCTGTCTCCCTGTCTTGTCTCCCCGCCCTGTCTCCCTGTCCTGTCTCCCTGCCCTGTCTCCCCGCCCTGTCTCCCTGTCTTGTCTCCCTGTCTTGTCTCCCTGTCCTGTCTCCCCGCCCGGTCTCCCTGCCCTGTCTCCCTGCCCTGTTTCCCTGCCCTGTTTCCCTGCCCTGTCTCCCTGCCCTGTCTCCCTCCCCTGTCTCCTTGCCCTGTCTCCCTGCCCTGTCTCCCTGCCTTGTTTCCCTTCCCTGTCTCCATGTCCTGTCTGCCTGCCCTGTCTCCCCGGCCTGTCTCCCCGCCCTGTCTCCCCGGCCTGTCTCCCTGCCTTGTTTTCCTGCCCTGTGTCCCCGCCCTGTCTCCCTGCCTTGTCTCCCTGCCCTGTCTCACCGCCCTGTCTTCCCGCCCTGTCTCCCTGCCCTGTCTCCCTGTCTTATATCCCTGTCCTGTCTCCCCGCTCAGTCTCCATGCCCTGTCTCCTTGTCCTGTCTCCTTGTCCTGTCTCTCTGTCCTGTCTCCCTGCCCTGTCTCCCTGTCCTGTCTCCCTGTCCTGTCTCCCTGCCCTGTCTCCCTGTCTTATCTCCCTGTCCTGTCTCCCCGCTCAGTCTCCCTGCCCAATCTCCCTGCCCTGTCTCCTTGTCCTGTCTCTCTGTCCTGTCTCCCTGCCCTGACTCCCTGTCCTGTTTCCCTGTCCTGTCTCCCTGTCCTGTCTCCCTGTCTTGACTCCCTGCCCTGTCTCCCTGCCCTGTTTCCCTGCCCTGTCTCCCCGCCCTGTCTCCCCGCCCTGTCTCCCTGTCCTGTCTCCCTGTCTAGTCTCCCTGCCCTGTCTCCCTGTCATGTCTCCCTGTCCTGTCTCACTGTGCTGATTCCCTTCCCTGTCTCCCTGTCCTGTCTCCCTGTCCTGTCTCCCTGCCCTGTCTCCCTGCCCTGTCTCCATGTCTTGTCTCCCTGTCTTGGCTCCCTGTCCTGTTTCACTGTCCTGTCTCCCTGTCCTGTTTCCCGGCCTGTCTCCCCGCCCTGTCTCCCCGGCCTGTCTCCCTGCCTTGTTTTCCTGCCCTGTGTCCCCGCCCTGTCTCCCTGCCTTGTCTCCCTGCCCTGTCTCACCGCCCTGTCTTCCCGCCCTGTCTCCCTGCCCTGTATCCCTGTCTTATATCCCTGTCCTGTCTCCCCGCTCAGTCTCCATGCCCTGTCTCCTTGTCCTGTCTCCTTGTCCTGTCTCTCTGTCCTGTCTCCCTGCCCTGACTCCCTGTCCTGTCTCCCTGTCCTGTCTCCCTGCCCTGTCTCCCTGTCTTATCTCCCTGTCCTGTCTCCCCGCTCAGTCTCCCTGCCCAATCTCCCTGCCCTGTCTCCTTGTCCTGTCTCTCTGTCCTGTCTCCCTGCCCTGTCTCCCTGTCCTGTTTCCCTGTCCTGTCTCCCTGTCCTGTCTCCCTGTCTTGACTCCCTGCCCTGTCTCCCTGCCCTGTTTCCCTGCCCTGTCTCCCTGTCCTGTCTCCCTGCCCTGTTTCCCTGCCCTGTCTCCTTGTCCTGTCTCCCTGTCTTGTCTCCCTGCCCTGTCTCCCTGCCCTGTCACCCTGTCCTGTATCCCTGCCCTGTCTCCCCGCCCTGTCTCCCTGCCCTGTTTCCCTGTCCTGTCTCCCTGTCTAGTCTCCCTGCCCTGTCTCCCTGTCATGTCTCCCTGTCCTGTCTCACTGTGCTGATTCCCTGCCCTGTCTCCCTGTCCTGTCTCCCTGTCCTGTCTCCCTGCCCTGTCTCCCTGCCCTGTCTCCATGTCTTGTCTCCCTGTCTTGGCTCCCTGTCCTGTCTCCCTG
Organism: Oasisia sp. SBJ-2009; assembly: GCA_964017155.1. Classification (NCBI taxonomy): domain Eukaryota; kingdom Metazoa; phylum Annelida; class Polychaeta; order Sabellida; family Siboglinidae; genus Oasisia; species Oasisia sp. SBJ-2009. The sequence continues at coordinate 1,048,262 of OZ024863.1, forward strand.
TCCTGTCTCCCTGCCTTGTCTCCCTGCCCTGTTTCACTGTCCTGTCTCCCTGTCCTGTCTCCCTGTCCTGTCTCCCTGTCCTGTCTCCCTGCCCTGTCTCCCTGCCCTGTCTCCATGTCTTGTCTCCCTGTCTTGGCTCCCTGTCCTGTTTCACTGTCCTGTCTCCCTGTCCTGTTTCCCGGCCTGTCTCCCCGCCCTGTCTCCCCGGCCTGTCTCCCTGCCTTGTTTTCCTGCCCTGTGTCCCCGCCCTGTCTCCCTGCCTTGTCTCCCTGCCCTGTCTCACCGCCCTGTCTTCCCGCCCTGTCTCCCTGCCCTGTATCCCTGTCTTATATCCCTGTCCTGTCTCCCCGCTCAGTCTCCATGCCCTGTCTCCTTGTCCTGTCTCCTTGTCCTGTCTCTCTGTCCTGTCTCCCTGCCCTGTCTCCCTGTCCTGTCTCCCTGTCCTGTCTCCCTGCCCTGTCTCCCTGTCTTATCTCCCTGTCCTGTCTCCCCGCTCAGTCTCCCTGCCCAATCTCCCTGCCCTGTCTCCTTGTCCTGTCTCTCTGTCCTGTCTCCCTGCCCTGTCTCCCTGTCCTGTTTCCCTGTCCTGTCTCCCTGTCCTGTCTCCCTGTCTTGACTCCCTGCCCTGTCTCCCTGCCCTGTTTCCCTGCCCTGTCTCCCTGTCCTGTCTCCCTGCCCTGTTTCCCTGCCCTGTCTCCTTGTCCTGTCTCCCTGTCTTGTCTCCCTGCCCTGTCTCCCTGCCCTGTCACCCTGTCCTGTATCCCTGCCCTGTCTCCCCGCCCTGTCTCCCTGCCCTGTTTCCCTGTCCTGTCTCCCTGTCTAGTCTCCCTGCCCTGTCTCCCTGTCATGTCTCCCTGTCCTGTCTCACTGTGCTGATTCCCTGCCCTGTCTCCCTGTCCTGTCTCCCTGTCCTGTCTCCCTGCCCTGTCTCCCTGCCCTGTCTCCATGTCTTGTCTCCCTGTCTTGGCTCCCTGTCCTGTCTCCCTGTCCTGTCTCCCTGCCTTGTCTCCCTGCCCTGTTTCACTGTCCTGTCTCCCTGTCCTGTCTCCCGGCCTGTCTCCCCGCCCTGTCTCCCTGTCCTGTCTCCCTGCCTTGTCTCCCTGCCCTGTTTCACTGTCCTGTCTCCCTGTCCTGTCTCCCTGTCTTGTCTCCCTGCCCTGTCTCCCTGCCCTGTCTCCCTGTCTTGTCTCCCTGTCCTGTCTCCCTGTCCTGTCTCCCTGTCTTGTCTCCCTGCCCTGTCTCCCTGTCCTATCTTCCTGCCCTGTCTCCCTGTCCTGTCTCCCTGTCTTGTCTCCCTGTCCTGTCTCACTGTCCTGTCTCCCTGCCCTGTCTCCTTGTCCTGTCTCCCTGTCTTGTCTCCCTGCCCTGTCTCCCTGCCCTGTCACCCTGTCCTGTATCCCTGCCCTGTCTCCCCGCCCTGTCTCCCTGCCCTGTTTCCCTGTCCTGTCTCCCTGTCTAGTCTCCCTGCCCTGTCTCCCTGTCATGTCTCCCTGTCCTGTCTCACTGTGCTGATTCCCTGCCCTGTCTCCCTGTCCTGTCTCCCTGTCCTGTCTCCCTGCCCTGTCTCCCTGCCCTGTCTCCATGTCTTGTCTCCCTGTCTTGGCTCCCTGTCCTGTCTCCCTGTCCTGTCTCCCTGCCTTGTCTCCCTGCCCTGTTTCACTGTCCTGTCTCCCTGTCCTGTCTCCCGGCCTGTCTCCCCGCCCTGTCTCCCTGTCCTGTCTCCCTGCCTTGTCTCCCTGCCCTGTTTCACTGTCCTGTCTCCCTGTCCTGTCTCCCTGTCTTGTCTCCCTGCCCTGTCTCCCTGCCCTGTCTCCCTGTCTTGTCTCCCTGTCCTGTCTCCCTGTCCTGTCTCCCTGTCTTGTCTCCCTGCCCTGTCTCCCTGTCCTATCTTCCTGCCCTGTCTCCCTGTCCTGTCTCCCTGTCTTGTCTCCCTGCCCTGTCTCACTGTCCTGTTTCCCAGTCCTGTCTCCCTGTCTTGTATCCCTGCCCTGTCTCCCTGTCTTGTCTCCCCGCCCTGTCTCCCTGTCCTGTCTCCCTGCCGTGTCTCCCCGCCCTGTCTCCCTGTCTTGTCTCCCTGTCTTGTCTCCCTGTCCTGTCTCCCTGTCCTGTCTCCCTGTCCTGTCTCCCTGTCTTGTATCCCTGTCCTATCTCCCTGGCCTGTCTCCCTGTCCTGTCTCCCTGTCCTGTCTCCCTGTCTTGTCTCCCTGTCCTATCTCCCTGGCCTGTCTCCCCGCCCGGTCTCCCTGCCCTGTCTCCCTGTCCTGTCTCCCTGTCCTGTCTCCCTGTCCTGTCTCCCTGTCCTGTCTCCCTGTCTTGTCTCCCTGTCCTGTCTCCCTGTCTTGTCTCCCTCTCCTGTCTCCCTGCCCTGTCTCCCTGTCTTGTCTCCCTGTCCTGTCTCCCTGTCCTGTCTCCCTGTCTTGTCTCCCTGTCCTATCTCCCTGCCCTGTCTCCCTGCCCTGTTTCCCTGCCCTGTCTCCATGCCCTGTCTCCCTGCCCTGTCTCCCTACCCTGTCTCCCTGCCCTGTCTCCATGTCTTGTCTCCATGTCTTGTCTCCCTGCCCTGTCTCCCTGTATTGTCTCCCTGCCCTGTCTCCCTCCCCTGTCTCCTTGCCCTGTCTCCCTGCCCTGTCTCCCTGCCTTGTTTCCCTTCCCTGTCTCCATGTCCTGTCTGCCTGCCCTGTCTCCCCGGCCTGTCTCCCCGCCCTGTCTCCCCGGCCTGTCTCCCTGCCTTGTTTTCCTGCCCTGTGTCCCCGCCCTGTCTCCCTGCCTTGTCTCCCTGCCCTGTCTCACCGCCCTGTCTTCCCGCCCTGTCTCCCTGCACTGTCTCCCTGTCTTATATCCCTGTCCTGTCTCCCCGCTCAGTCTCCATGCCCTGTCTCCTTGTCCTGTATCCTTGTCCTGTCTCTCTATCCTGTCTCCCTGCCCTGTCTCCCTGTCCTGTCTCCCTGTCCTGTCTCCCTGCCCTGTCTCCCTGTCTTATCTCCCTGTCCTGTCTCCCCGCTCAGTCTCCCTGCCCAATCTCCCTGCCCTGTCTCCTTGTCCTGTCTCTCTGTCCTGTCTCCCTGCCCTGACTCCCTGTCCTGTTTCCCTGTCCTGTCTCCCTGTCCTGTCTCCCTGTCTTGACTCCCTGCCCTGTCTCCCTGCCCTGTTTCCCTGCCCTGTCTCCCCGCCCTGTCTCCCTGCCCTGTCTCCCTGTCCTGTCTCCCTGTCTAGTCTCCCTGCCCTGTCTCCCTGTCATGTCTCGCTGTCCTGTCTCACTGTGCTGATTCCCTTCCCTGTCTCCCTGTCCTGTCTCCCTGTCCTGTCTCCCTGCCCTGTCTCCCTGCCCTGTCTCCATGTCTTGTCTCCCTGTCTTGGCTCCCTGTCCTGTTTCACTGTCCTGTCTCCCTGTCCTGTTTCCCGGCCTGTCTCCCCGCCCTGTCTCCCCGGCCTGTCTCCCTGCCTTGTTTTCCAGCCCTGTGTCCCCGCCCTGTCTCCCTGCCTTGTCTCCCTGCCCTGTCTCACAGCCCTGTCTTCCCGCCCTGTCTCCCTGCCCTGTCTCCCTGTCTTATATCCCTGTCTTGTCTCCCCGCTCAGTCTCCATGCCCTGTCTCCTTGTCCTGTCTCCTTGTCCTGTCTCTCTGTCCTGTCTCCCTGCCCTGTCTCCCTGTCCTGTCTCCCTGTCCTGTCTCCCTGCCCTGTCTCCCTGTCTTATCTCCCTGTCCTGTCTCCCCGCTCAGTCTCCCTGCCCAATCTCCCTGCCCTGTCTCCTTGTCCTGTCTCTCTGTCCTGTCTCCCTGCCCTGTCTCCCTGTCCTGTTTCCCTGTCCTGTCTCCCTGTCCTGTCTCCCTGTCTTGACTCCCTGCCCTGTCTCCCTGCCCTGTTTCCCTGCCCTGTCTCCCTGTCCTGTCTCCCTGCCCTGTTTCCCTGCCCTGTCTCCTTGTCCTGTCTCCCTGTCTTGTCTCCCTGCCCTGTCTCCCTGCCCTGTCACCCTGTCCTGTATCTCTGCCCTGTCTCCCCGCCCTGTCTCCCTGCCCTGTCTCCCTGTCCTGTCTCCCTGTCTAGTCTCCCTGCCCTGTCTCCCTGTCCTGTCTCCCTGTCCTGTCTCACTGTGCTGATTCCCTGTCCTGTCTCCCTGTCCTGTCTCCCTGTCTTGTCTCCCTGCCCTGTCTCCCTGTCCTGTCTCCCTGTCCTGTCTCACTGTGCTGATTCCCTGCCCTGTCTCCCTGTCCTGTCTCCCTGTCCTGTCTCCCTGCCCTGTCTCCCTGTCCTGTCTCCATGTCTTGTCTCCCTGTCTTGGCTCCCTGTCCTGTCTCCCTGTCCTGTCTCCCTGCCTTGTCTCCCTGCCCTGTTTCACTGTCCTGCCTCCCTGTCCTCTCTCCCTGTCTTGTCTCCCTGCCCTGTCTCCCTGCCCTGTCTCCCTGTCTTGTCTCCCTGTCCTGTCTCCCTGTCCTGTCTCCCTGTCTTGTCTCCCTGCCCTGTCTCCCTGTCCTATCTTCCTGCCCTGTCTCCCTGTCCTGTCTCCCTGTCTTGTCTCCCTGCCCTGTCTCACTGTCCTGTTTCCCAGTCCTGTCTCCCTGTCTTGTCTCCCTGCCCTGTCTCCCTGTCTTGTCTCCCCGCCCTGTCTCCCTGTCCTGTCTCCCTGCCCTGTCTCCCCGCCCTGTCTCCCTGTCTCGTCTCCCTGTCTTGTCTCCCTGTCCTGTCTCCCTGTCCTGTCTCCCTGTCCTGTCTCCCTGTCTTGTATCCCTGTCCTATCTCCCTGGCCTGTCTCCCTGTCCTGTCTCCCTGTCCTGTCTCCCTGTCTTGTCTCCCTGTCCTATCTCCCTGGCCTGTCTCCCCGCCCGGTCTCCCTGCCCTGTCTCCCTGCCCTGTCTCCCTGTCCTGTCTCCCTGTCCTGTCTCCCTGTCCTGTCTCCCTGTCCTGTCTCCCTGTCCTGTCTCCCTGTCTTGTCTCCCTGTCCTGTCTCCCTGTCTTGTCTCCCTGTCCTGTCTCCCTGCCCTGTCTCCCTGTCTTGTATCCCTGTCCTATCTCCCTGGCCTGTCTCCCTGTCCTGTCTCCCTGTCCTGTCTCCCTGTCTTGTCTCCCTGTCCTATCTCCCTGGCCTGTCTCCCCGCCCGGTCTCCCTGCCCTGTCTCCCTGCCCTGTCTCCCTGTCCTGTCTCCCTGTCCTGTCTCCCTGTCCTGTCTCCCTGTCCTGTCTCCCTGTCCTGTCTCCCTGTCTTGTCTCCCTGTCCTGTCTCCCTGTCTTGTCTCCCTGTCCTGTCTCCCTGCCCTGTCTCCCTGTCTTGTCTCCCTGTCCTGTCTCCCTGTCCTGTCTCCCTGTCTTGTCTCCCTGTCCTATCTCCCTGCCCTGTCTCCCTGCCCTGTTTCCCTGCCCTGTCTCCATGCCCTGTCTCCCTGCCCTGTCTCCCTACCCTGTCTCCCTGCCCTGTCTCCATGTCTTGTCTCCATGTCTTGTCTCCCTGCCCTGTCTCCCTGTCTTGTCTCCCTACCCTGTCTCCCTGTTCTGTCTCCCTGTCTTGTCTCCCTGTCCTATCTCCCTGACCTGTCTCCCCGCCCGGTCTCCCTGCCCTGTCTCCCTGCCCTGTTTCCCTGCCCTGTCTCCCTGTCTTGTCTCCATGTCCTCTCTCCCTGCCCTGTCTCCCTGTTTTGTCTCCCTGTCCTGTCTCCCTGTCCTGTCTCCCTGTCTTGTCTCCCTGCCCTGTCTCGCTGTCATGTCTCCCTGTTTTTTTGTCTCCCTGTCCTGTCTCCCTGTCCTGTCTCCCTGTCTTGTCTCCCTGCCCTGTCTCCCTGCCCTGTCTCCCTGTTTTGTCTCCCTGTCCTCTCTCCATGCCCTGTCTCCCTGTTTTGTCTCCCTGCCCTGTCTCCCTGCCCTGTCTCCCTGTTTTGTCTCCCTGTCCTCTCTCCCTGCCCTGTCTCCCTGTTTTGTCTCCCTGCCCTGTCTCCCTGTCCTGTCTCCCTGTCCTGTCTCCCTGTCTTGTCTCCCTGCCCTGTCTCCCTGCCAGCTGACTCTCATATACCCAAAAATGTAAGTGCCACGCCATGATCCATGGGAGTTTTTTAAGTTGTCACGTGATCATGATGTGTTCTGTTTTTTTGTCTCCCTGTCCTGTCTCCCTGTCCTGTCTCCCTGTCTTGTCTCCCTGCCCTGTCTCCCTGCCCTGTCTCCCTGTTTTGTCTCCCTGTCCTCTCTCCATGCCCTGTCTCCCTGTTTTGTCTCCCTGCCCTGTCTCCCTGCCCTGTCTCCCTGTTTTGTCTCCCTGTCCTCTCTCCCTGCCCTGTCTCCCTGTTTTGTCTCCCTGCCCTGTCTCCCTGTCCTGTCTCCCTGTCCTGTCTCCCTGTCTTGTCTCCCTGCCCTGTCTCCCTGCCAGCTGACTCTCATATACCCAAAAATGTAAGTGCCACGCCATGATCCATGGGAGTTTTTTAAGTTGTCACGTGATCATGATGTGTTAATAGAATGATTCGAATGGCATTCAACAATAACACTGGTATTCTGAAATAACTTAAATAGCATAGTTAATGGCTTTAGTACATTAAGTGAACATTGTTACATGGTCTATGCTAATACGTAATATCTCCTAAATATATTAAGCTATGTTTGTGCCAAAGTTGGTGCTTGTATCACAAAATGAACAATATGTTAGCTATGCCGCCCCACTAACAACACAACTAAAATAAACAATGATTTAAACCTGTGAGGCGTTTTGGGGTTATCGTAAACTTGTCTAAACATTAAGAGAGGGGACGACTGTTGATACTCCTCTCGTGAATATAGGCTAGCTAGTATATAGCGTTTATTGATAGCCAATATAGAAAATAACCGCCATTTTTAGTCGCCATCTTGAAAAAGACCGATACGAATGTCCAACAGGATCAAAAGTAGCATATTTAAAATAGCAGCATGTAAAATCTTAATTATGAAGACAATGTTATCTCTCTATCTGGTTTATTTCTCAAGATGTGAAGAAATTTGGCTTTTAAAGCCGCCATCTTTAAAAATGGCGGATATTAATATTGAAGAAGGTCATATGTAACATATTTGAAATCGGTACTTTGAAAAACCTAGATTTTGACACAAATGTAACGGTTTTGAATGAAGCATTTGTAAATGTGTGGACAAAATTCGTTTTAGCGGACGTCATTTTTTTAAATGGCGGATACGAAGGTCGACCAAGGTCAAATACAAAATATTTTAATACATTGGAATCGGCTGTTCACATACCTATATTTTGACCATAAAATTAGCTCTCCAGGTCGCGTAGGACATGAGATATAGGGTTATTAGTCTTGACGTCCGCCATCTTTAAAAATGGCGGATGTTAATGTCGGAAAAGCTCAAAAGTAATATATATGAAATCGCTGACTCCGAAAATCTATGTTTCAATATCAAAAGGACTGATTTATTTGATGTAGTTACTAAGATATGAGAAAATAGGTTTACGGCGGCCATTATGGAAAATGGCCGCCATGGTAATCAGTATGCCAATTCGCAGTGGCTCAATACCCAGATGTCTTCTAAATATATGAAGCTATGTGTGTACCAAATTTGGTGCTTGTATCACAAAATGAACAATATGTTAGCTATGCCGCCCCATTAGAGCTGACGGCACCCATTCTGGGTGGAATGCATCCGCATAATGTTGCCTCCGTTTTTCGCTTTTGTAGCATACAGTAATGTCTAGCTCAGTTGAACGTAGAACCTATGCATTTTTAATATTGCCATCACGGGCGTCCATACACTGCCTGTAGCTCAGTTAATAATAATAATAATATAATTTATTTGTATTGCGCCCGAATCAATATTATTGCTCTCAGGCGCTTCACATAAATGTACAAATAGTAGCTAAAATTGGATGATAAATGATTACTAAAATAGATATATGTATACATAGATGATAAAATATTATTAGGGTCAGTAAACTTATATATACATATATACATATATATATATATATATATATATATATATATATATATATATATATATATATATATATATATATATATATATATATATACATATATATATATAGATACGCATGCAAATATATATATATATATATATATACATACATGAATACTATACATATAAGCCTATACATGAAACAATAAAATAAGTCGTTACACAGTCGTTACATTACTTAATATTCTTCAGTATGCTAAAATAAAATAAATTTAAATAAAAAGTATATGATTATAATAATAATAATAATAATAATAATAATAATAATAATAATAATAATAATAATAATAATAATAATAATAATAATAATAATAATAATGACATAGCTAATCAATCATAAAAACTATCTTACTAAAATGCTAATAATGATACTAATTGCGTAATAAAAATTGTATAACTTATTGATAAATGTATGTCATTAAAGTCCACATTATCACGTCACAGAAACGCTAATCTAAAAAGGTGTGTCTTTAGAAGTGTTTTATACTGTGGCTGTGTCTTTGCCGTCCTAACACTGTCCGGCAGTCCATTCCACAGAGCGGCTGCTGCTACGGCAAAACGACGATCAGTTCACGGTGTCGACCTGCTGCATTGTCTCCCTGTTGTTAGTTGGCTCATACGAGACTGCAAGCAAGAGAGACGGAGCTTAGTGAGAATGGGACAGGAGAGACTGTGCAAAGAGAGACTGTGACAGGAGAGACGGTGCTAAGTGTGACTGGGAGACGGGAGACGGGGCCGGTTAAGATGTGCGCAATGACGAAACTATGTCCCATCAATCTACTGCCAGACTCACCTGCAGTGTTTGAATGTTCAGCTTCATCCGTTCCATGTCGAGCTGCAGCTGTGACCACGACGCCTTCAGACGAAGTGTCTCCATCGACTGACCCCTGTTTGGACACTGACCGTCGGCTTGACCATTAGGTACGATGAACGAATATGACGACCGTTCCTCGTCACATGTCGCCTGACACTGACCACCGCCACTGGACAGAAGTACAACTGTTGCTGTCCACTGCAGCAGCGTTCTGACCTGAATGACTCGTCTCGTGGTCAACTCTATCGACGTGACACTACACCGGGTGTA
>OZ024863.1:1064789-1119789 GCA_964017155.1 Oasisia sp. SBJ-2009
CATCCAAATCATTGATATATATTAAGAATAAAATAGGTCCCAATACTGATCCTTGCGGTACTCCACTCAAAACAGATTTCCAATTTGAAACCTCCCCATCAACTACTACTCTTTGTCTTCTATCAATAAGCCATTTTTCTATCCAGTTAATCATACTATTTCCTATGCCATGGGCCTTTAGTTTAAGTAGTAATCTTTGGTGTGGCACTTTGTCAAAGGCTTTTTTAAAATCTAAGTAGATTATATCTACTGGTGATCCCTCATCTACCCACTTTGTGACATCTTCCAAAAAACATAACATATTTGTTAAGCATGACCTCGCTTTTAAAAACCCATGTTGAGATGTGTTTATCAATTTATTTTTAACAAGAAAATCAACCAAGTGATCTTTAATTAGTCTTTCTAATAGTTTACAAATCACCGATGTTAAACTCACTGGTCTATAGTTCTCTGACTTGCTTCTTGATCCTTTTTTAAATAATGGTATGATGTTTGCTTCTTTCCATTCTACCGGAACCACTCCTTCCTCTAATGCCAAATTGAACACTGTTGCAAGTGGTATGCTAATTTGTTCTACAATTTCCAGTAGTAATTTGGGAGGAATCCCATCCACTCCTGGTGATTTATTATCCTTCATATCTCTTATTTTCATAGCTACCATTTTTGGGGTTACAGTTAGTTGTCCTAAATAGTCACACTCTCTCCCTTCGAACTTAGTCTCTAGTACTGGTAATGTACTAATATCTTCCCTGGTAAACACCGAACTAAAGTATTCATTTAGGTTTTCTGCCATTAAGAATCCCTCCGTTATTATGTTTCCATCACTACCTTCTAGTGGCCCGACCTTATCTTGAACTTTCTGTTTACTTCGAACATACGCATAAAAACTCTTGCTGTCATGTTTTATGTTGAAAGCTATTTTTTGTTCATAGCTTCTCTTCGAATTTCTAATTTCAGCTGTAGCTTGATTAAGTGCTTCTTTATAAATGGCATAGTCTTCTTCACTTCCAGTATGTCTATATGTCTTCCACATCATTTGCTTGTACTTGATTTTTCTAATGGCTTCCTTCGATAAGTGTTTCTTCTTTGACCTTTTCCCTTGTTTTTTCAAGGGGACAAATTTGTCAACGACGCAGTCAATTTCCCTCTTTAAGATATTCCAGCATTCTGTTGCTGTCTTATTCTTCAGTGTGTTATTCCAGTCTATCTTCGCTAAATATTCCCTCATGTCCTTATATCTTCCTTTGTGAAAATTTGTCCTGTACCGTATTTTTCTGTTCCGTTCTCCTTTTACTTTGATGATAAAATGTATCTGGTTATGATCACTACATCCCAGTGGCTCACATATATTGACATTATCAACAAATTCCTTCTGTGAGCTCAAAACTATGTCCAACACGTTCTTGTCCCTGGTTGGTTCTAACACATGTTGAAAAAGGAAACTATCTTGTACTAAATTTAAAAACTCTTGATCCTCTCTCCCAGGACTCTGTAGAGATGTCCACTTTATATGCCCATGGTTAAAATCCCCCATAATAATACAGTCCCGTTTACTCACTTCTTTTATAGCGTTGTGCATTTTTTCATTCTCTTCTATGCTTATGTTTGGACTACGATAAACTAACCCAACAGTTAATGTTGAGTTTCCTGTAACTATGTTACACCAGACAGCTTCACATTCTGCTTCTTTTTCTAATTTTATTTCATAAGCCTGGATGGATTCTTTAATATATAAAATAACTCCGCCTCCCCTTCTTCCTAATCTATCTTTCCTAAACATTACATATCCTGTCATTCCTAATTCGGCATCTGATATATCGGGGGTGGCCCAAGATTCAGTTATACCTATTATGTGAGGGTCAATATCTTCTACCATAATGTTTAGTTCATTTCTTTTGTTTACTATGCTCCTTGCATTTAAACAAACACATTTATAACCAAATTTCGTAGGGCTTTCCAGGCTGTTTTTTGCTGATTTCTTTTTGCTGTCTTTAGCTATGCCTCTAGTATTTGGCTTCTCTGTGTATCCCCCCTGCGAAACTAGTTTAAAAAATTGCAACCTGTTCCTCTGTCCACAGATTGTAGCAGGTTCTCGGAGAACACTGCTGCGCCCTTTCCGCTTAGATGGAGGCCATCTCTCACGTACATATCTTCCTTCCCAACAAAGTATCCCCACAAATCTACAAATCCAACTCCTTCTCCTTCACACATCTGCTCCACCAGAGCATTGATTGCCATCCTCTTACAGTTTCTATAGGTTGCTCCCCTTCCTCCGATTACTGGCAAGATTCCTGAGATAATGATCTGTTCAACTCTTGTCTTCTTCAGTTTCCCTACGTGTGTCATTACTTTAGCACATATGCATACACCGACACGCGCGTGCTCATACACACTCTGTCTCACACACACACACACACACACACACACACACACACACACACACACACACACACACACACACACACACAAACACACCTAATTGAACACATAATCTCTTTGTTACCTAGTCACGAAATCTGTCATCTTTCGCCCGAAATTATGTTCTTGTATTATAAAGAGCTCAAAGCTAGATTGTCTCTAACGTTAGTTGATCTATTTAATCCAACATTTTAAATCAGACGACCCACCATGCGCATTGGCCTGATGTATCCCTAGGACATTTTGCCAGTTACAAATGCAGATACAGATAGAAGGTACACGCTTACATATATCGAGGTGGGGATCAGTTGTGTAACTTATAGTAGGTACGTCTTGTTAAGTAACGCTCAAACCGGACCGGAAACTAGAACCACTTGCGTGCTCCATAACTAAAATATTATTACCTTTGTATTGAATTTAATACACCGCCAGTTGGTAACTTAGATCCGATGCCAATGGTTCACGAAAGAGCGAATGAATCTAACGCAGAGCCGAGACGGGACGACCTTAGTGCTTGGGTGGAGACTGGAGACGCAACCGTATTGTCCCAACGATACTGTCGGCCTAATAATACGGCTCCTGGCTACCTTCCACCAGCAAACAGCGCCCTTTCCTCGCCTTGGCCTTCCGTGCGACTGTTCGACGATATTTGTTCCGTCGTCCTTGGTGGGTGACGTAACTTGCCCGTCCTTCCCCCCGGGCCGCCCTACCCGTGCCGTGGAGTAAGTGCGCACGGACGGAGGGAAATAGCCACCGCCGATGGCTGGCGGACTGCTATGGTTTGTCCGTGGCTAAAACTGGCGACGCTGACGTAAAACGGCTGACCACGAGTGAAAGCTGGTATTTCATAATGGGGAACGATGAAGTTGCGCTTGGCGAAGTGTGAACTGGAAACGATTTCACTGACTTTAACTGTCACAGTTTTATCGCTCATTTAGGTCCCTTCGGTGTTTGAGCTTCCTATGTAGCTTTGTATTTGGTTATAATGTAGGCGTTTATATATACATTTGATTAATAATAGGATAATATTTAAGAGTTTATGTGTGAAATGCTAGCATGTGGACCACGAAAACATTCAAACTGTAACCTAACTGCTTTATACCGCCCGGCCTGGCCTCTCTTTCTCGGAGGAAGAGAAAGTGTGTAGGCCACGTCTGCGTGAGAACAATTGGACGATAGCATGCAGTAATGTACGGACAGGGAGAATGTTCTCAGTTTGAGTTCCACCTATCACATCGAGTAGGCACTGGTATCTTAACAATAAACGTGTGACGCCGCCGAAACTTATGGGCTGGAACAGAAGCCTTACAAGGCCATTACAAAACGACAGTTCAAAGCGGCGGAATCCTGATTAGATACCGTGGAAGACAAGACAGGGCCCGCGGTTGACGGCGCTAGGGCAGAGTCTACAACGAGGGAGTCGGGAGAGAACGTCGTCTGAGATATCCTCACAGACCCCGTGCATGCTCTAGAGCCATTATCATCTCCTCCGCCGGTGAAACCGGCACGACTGTGATTGACTGGTCCCTCGCATCACAGACGCTCACACAGTCGGGCCACTACTGCAACGATATGTTATCGGCACAACGACGCAGTATCCAAATGAGAGAGATGTCCTCAATAATAGGGCATGATAATAATGTTTAACAAATCTATCTATCGAATTGCTAATCTACAGGCATACAAATACGCAATTGCACGCACACAACCTTGTACGTTTAATTTGGTTGTATATCGGTGTAATACGGATAAGGTAAAAAGAATAATATGAATACTTATTATTAATTTAGTTAAAATAATCCACGTAAATGCGTTACGTACTACTTGTTGTCCGTACTGACCAAGGGTACTGAAGGATGTAATACTGTGTGTAGACCTAGTTAGTTAACTCGGTTACCTAGGTAATTAGGTAAACCTTAAGACTTTGCAAAACAAGCACCAACCCACGTGCGTCCGTGTGTGCGTTATAGGGTACGGACGTGCATGAGAACATGCATACGTTAGGGCGTCCGTGCGTGAGGGCGTGCAGACGTACGGGCGTATGGGCGTGAGTGCATTTGGTCGTGCGTACGTGCATTAATAACACTTTTTTGAATATTAATGATGTTATAGTGTTTCTGAATATATATGAACAGAACATCCGGTTCTTCACCTCCCTGGTTCGGGAACTGACAGATCTCTGCAAAGTGCAGACCAATCGTTTAGAGAAGCACGCCCAGGACTGTCGAAGGCTGAAATTCGACATTCTATCAAAATACGTGAACTGTGTGATGTCTTCGAAGTAGCGCATCACTACCGGTCGTCATGGCAACGGTTTTTACCCGCGTCTTATGCCTTATTTGACGTATTCCCAGGCACGTACGTAGCGACGTTGGCATTCAGCGTTCTGCGTTCGTTATGTTGTAATTAGATAAATATCGTTGGTGCATTTCAACCGCGGCAGTCGTACTTCGGTTTTCTTTCTTTACCCAAAACATTTTGCAGCATCTTAATGACGTATGCGACGACAGACGGAGAATGCATCAATGTTGACTACATAATGATCACAACGTTTTGAGCTCAGTTGTTTTTATCTGTGCTTTGTCGAGCCCGTGAGAAAAGGGTGTACGCGAGTCCAGCTAATGAGTTCTACTCATTTAGTGTGGTCATGTATTGTCTGTGCTTGGTGTTGTTTATACGTCATTACCCTAGACGCGGGAACAGGCGGGCAAGGAAGTCAGCTGTTCCATGAAATATCGGTAGGGGGCAGACATGATGGTTCTGCCCGCACATACACGCACACACGCACACACGCACACACGCACACACGCACACACGCACACACGCACACACGCACACACGCACACACGCACACACGCACACACGCACACACGCACACACGCACACACGCACACACGCACACACGCACACACGCACACACGCACACACGCACACACGCACACACGCACACACGCACACACGCACACACGCACACACGCACACACGCACACACGCACACACGCACACACGCACACACGCACACACGCACACACGCACACACGCACACACGCACACACGCACACACGCACACACGCACACACGCACACACGCACACACGCACACACGCACACACGCACACACGCACACACGCACACACGCACACACGCACACACGCACACACGCACACACGCACACACGCACACACGCACACACGCACACACGCACACACGCACACACGCACACACGCACACACGCACACACGCACACACGCACACACGCGCGCACACATACACACGCGCACACACACGCACAAACACACACGCACAAACACACACGCGCACGCACACGCAAAAACACACGCAAACGCACGCGCACGCGCGCACACACACACACACACACACACACACACACACACTGTCGCACTAATGTAGTGTGGATTTTGTCTTTTGTGCTTTTTGTGTCCATTGTTTACTCTTGGTCGTTCGCTCGTGCGATTGAATGGTTTATTTAGCATTAATACGGATCACCTGCGTATGTTGATGAAAACCACACAAAGACGTCACTGAACAGAACTAACAACAGCGTCTTGTTTACACAGGCTGACAGCGTCGTACGTGTTTAGTTAGCGCGAGTGAACGACGATCGTTTATGTGCGCTAATATTAAAAGGCTGGACTTTGATTGGTCGCAGAAAAAAATGCGTGGCATGAGTGTTGTAGAAACACGAGGACAGTTACGCACGTCGCTCGTTGCCGTGTACGCCGAGCGTTTGAGCAC
The DNA here is from genome assembly GCA_964017155.1 of Oasisia sp. SBJ-2009. Lineage (NCBI taxonomy): Eukaryota > Metazoa > Annelida > Polychaeta > Sabellida > Siboglinidae > Oasisia > Oasisia sp. SBJ-2009. Next base: position 1,070,963 of record OZ024863.1, read on the forward strand.
ACACGCAAGAACATTGTCCGTCTCACGATACAAACAGCGCATTATGGCACGGCACGAGTCTTCGCTGTCGGAAGGCCAAGACTGGTCTAGTAGGAATAAGGTTGCGCAACGGGCGAAGCACAGTCTCTTCATAGTTCGGGAGCAGAGAGGGTTAACCCTGCATTGTTGTATTAATTTTTTTTGTTATTGTTGATTTTGGTAGCCAAGGGTCTCTATGTTCAAAAACTGCTTGATGACATGTCGTTACCCTTGAGCAATTTGAGGAATTCAAGATGGCGTTCAAGATGGCCACCATTACATATAAATGACCATAACTGCCTACCTGTTCATCATAGGAAGGTGATTTTTGTCTCTATACCTAGGTTCTAGGGGTCAAGCTATCCATTAGAACTAAGTATTATGTTAATATCGTATTACATAATGGTAATTTCCAAGATGGATGCCAAGATGGCCGCTGTAACACAAAAACTGGCATATCTCCTTAACTATTTACTCCAAATTAGTGGTGAAGGTGTCTATCACTGGCTATTTTGGAGACACATCTATCTTTATCAGATCAAAGTTCATATACTGATGATGTCATCTAGAAATCCAAGATGGCTGCCAGTTTACAAGCACTGGTATATCTTCTATACTATTCAATCTTCGGAAAAATATGAAAAGGTAAATGACCACAGGTGTTATATTATAACAAATGTTCTTTAATTTTAAATCTGAATTATCATACAGACTACCAAAAGCATATTATACAATTCATATTTAAGGATGGCTACCACGTCACAAAGTAATTTACGCTGTTGTACATTGTGTTGCCCATGTGCATCGCAAAGACATGCAATCAACTATGATGTCGGGTTACAGCAACCCTGATTATAGCAAATATTGTGCATTTCATGTTTGCATAGTTACAACTACAAGCACTTGAACTGCATGGAGTAGTACTGTGGCATCCACATTTTGTTAGACGTAGTACCATCTCTGGGACCAGTTCGACTTCATCAGGGAGGGTGACTGGTTGAAGGGACTTGTTTTGGTCATCATTTACCCAACCATATTCCGTTGAATCCAACTCGGGTGGAGTCTGCGCTTTCAGTGACATATTTTTTGAATGACTCAGTTTTTGGTGGCGAGGTACACAACTTCGGTGTTGATGACCCTTTGCCTGTTTTTGACAGCCATACCTTTAACCTTGTCTCTGACATTGTACTACAGTTTGTTTGTCCATAGCACGCAGAAATGAAGGAGGTAGCCTATTGAATAACATATTCCATAGAATGCCCTGGTGCAACCAACAAGTTAAGTGAGTGTCCCGATCGAAGTGTTTTGAGTACAGTGGCCTCTCCAATTCCAAAATAGGAGGCAACGGTGTCACAGCCAGAAAGTGCATGTACCGGGAGTATTCCTTCGACTATCTCAGAATGCTTCTGCACAGTTTTGCCTATATCAACCAACGTCCTTCCTTTGACGGAGGATTCATTCTTGAGATTTGCCATGTGATGACAATGCAGCAACAGTACAAAGACGTCAGTGTCATTGGCAGCAACAATGATTTTGCTTTCTGCATTTTCCGCGGCACAACTCAAGACCTGTTGGACAATGACGTTATTTGCTTCTTCGTGTGAAGTTGCCAGATCTGCCCGTAAGATGACAACTCCACCTTCACTGATTTCGATTGGCACCGGATCTGCTCCTGTTACCACTAACTTGTGATGTCGTGTGTTGTCCTCGTGAAACTTCTTATCCTGGACTTTATCATCAACGATCAGTTGCATCAGTTGCTTCTTTTTTTGGAAGAGGCTAATAGAATCTTCTGCGCTGGAAGTTTACTGATGACTGACAAATGATGAACCCTACTGACACCAGTTGCCCTAGATCCTCTGGTAACACGCTTTGTGCTGTAATCATAGTATCTGTCAAATTTCAGATACACGTCCCCGACCCGTAACCATTTTTCTATGGCATATTTGAAGTTCGCTATATAGTCCTTGACAGACCCATCAGCAGGCCAAGGAACTACCCAGAATATTGCTGAGCCACCGAGCACACTAACATTTGCACCACCAGCAACTCTATCAGACACCTCAACTTGGAGAATTTTCTTCAAGGTAGATTTCGATTTCGCAATCCTCATATCTCCAGTATCAACAAACATGGACGTTGGAACTGGCGCAAGTTCAAGCCCAAGCACATCCTTAGTGTCAATGTCCCGCTCACAAGCCTGTAGGCCAATAACCCTTGAGTAATTCAAATTGGTATCAAATATTTTCACAGCTCCGACCTTCACATGCTTCCTTGCATGATCCATAGTAACAACCCTCTTCGTGATGGTTTCATAAAGTCCCTACGGTAACCGATTTTCGAAAATTTTCATTTGTTCATGCACTAGTAACATCCCGGTTAGACTATTGCAACTCTCTCCTCTATCGTCTACCAAACAACACCATGCAGCGACTGCAAAGGGTGCAGAATTGTGCAGCTCGCATAATTACGCGTACGAAGAAATACGATCACATTACACCCGTGCTGCAGCGACTACATTGGCTACCAGTTCATCTGAGACCAACCTACAAGGTGCTGCTATTGACCTATTGTGCTCTAAATGGGGTAGAGCCCGACTACCTGAGTGAATTGTTCAACTACAGACACGTAAACAGATCTCTACGATCTGCCTCGCAGCCGCCCCTTTTGTCTATACCAGCCTCACAGACTGTCACCCACGGTGATCACCGTTTCGCCGTCTGCTCGGCAGTTCTATGGAACAATTTGCCGTCTTTGATCAGGACTGCCACAACAGTAAACAGTTATAAGACACTTCTAAAAACTCATTTATTTAGGTAAGCTTTTTTGTAATTTAACTTTTAGTGTTTTAATTGATCATGTTTAAATCAATTACTGTATTTAAAATAATTTTACTTTATTTATGTATTTGTATTTTATATATATATATATCTTTTTTTTATTATGTTCCTATTTGTCAAATGCTATCTTCATGATTTTAGATACTGTATTTTAGGTATTTTACACATGTTATACTTTACACATTTATTTTTAGGTATGTTTGTAAAGCGCCTGAGAGCAATTTTAATTGATCGGGCGCTATATAAGTATTGTATTATTATTATTATTAGTATTATTAGTATTATTATTATTATTATTGTTCAGTCCCGATTGTGACAGCATTGTGGACATTGACTCCAGTTGAACCAATCTGGCCGCTAACTACATTGACTATACCACTGGGGTGTGCCGCAGAATCTAAAGGATTACTGCAAGTGTCGATTTTTTGTCTGATTCCATCTCGGTCTCTCTTGTCTTCAGTGATCCTAGCTTTTGCCTCTTCATTGTGTGTTGTCACCACCTTGCTTTCAGTGTCCTCATCCGTCATGTCATCCAGATCAGATTTCAACCAGCTGCATGCATGCAGACTAAGGGCCCATACCTTCAGCGTTTCTGGCTTAAGCGTGATGCCAACTATCCCCACGCCCCCCGGTGCATGCCCATACCGCATGTAGATCGTTTCACTCATCATATCGCTCCATATGCTATTCCATAAGCCAGCAGAATGGTGCATGACATGCTCACTATTCGTGAAGTGTGACAACACCTCTTGTGGTAGCCGTTCCATCTCACGAAGGTAGCACAACCCATATCTCGCATAGGTCACATGCCCCGCAGTAATGAAGTATGGTAGCATTTGCTTGTAGGATGCCAGATGAAGTGGCCAGTCACCTTCGCGCTCAGCCCGTACGAACATCATGGTGAGCAGGACAGGTTTTATCAAGACATCGACCCAAAGTTTGGTAGTTTGACTCTTGCTGGTTTCGGTTTCGAGAATTTGCATGAGGTCACCACTACAATGTAGTGGTTTATCCTGAATTATTCTGCGAAATGCCTCTTCAGCTACCATTCGTAATTCTCTGACGTTCTGGGGAAACGTTTTTGTTATAATATAACACCTGTGGTCGTTTACCTATTCATATTTTTCCCAAGATTGAATAGTATAGAAGATATACCAGTGCTTGTAAACTGGTAGCCATCTTGCATTTCTAGATGATATCATCACTATACGAACTTTGATCTGATACAGATAGATGTGTCTCCAAAATAACCAGTGATAGACACCTTCACCACTAATTTGGAGTAAATAGATAAGGAGATATGCCAGTTTGTTGTGTTACGGCGGCCATCTTGGCAGCCATCTTGGAAATTACCATTATGTAATAAGACATCAACATAATACTTAGATCTAATGGATAGCTTGACCCCTAAAACCGAGGTATAGAGACAAAAATCACCTTCCTAGGGTGAATACGTAGGGAGTTATGGTCATTTATAGGTAATGGCAGCTATCTTGGACGCCATCTTGGATTTCTAGATGACATCATCAGTATATGAACTTTGATCTGATACAGATAGATGTATCTCCAAAATAGCCAGTGATAAACACCTTCACGACTAATTTGGAGTAAATAGTTAAGGAGATATGCCACTTTTAGCGTTACGGCGGCCATCTTGGCAGCCATCTTGGAAGTTACCATTATGTAATACGATATTAACATAATACTCAGTTCTAATGAATAGCTTGACCCCTAAAACCTAGGTATAGAGACAAAAATCACCTCCCTATGGTGAATACGTAGGGAGTTATGGTCATTTATAGGTAATGGTGGCCATCTTGGACGCCATCTTGAATTTCTCAAATTACTCAAAGATGACAACATGCCATCAAGCAGTTTCTGAAAATAGAGACCCTTGGCTACCAAAATAAACAGTAAAAAAACTTAATACAACAATGCAAGGTTAAGGGGAAAAATGGCATTTGGCTCCCAGACTATCAGAGCGTTCGTCAGAAACGACTTAGAACATATGTCGGAACATTAGTGACCCAGCTAGGAGACTAACTAACTAACCAACATGAGCTGAACACCACTTCAGTTTTCTTAGGCGACAAACCAGATGGACAAGAATCGGTCAACCGTGGATGCTTTGAGTATTACATACAAGATGGTAATCAGCCAGTCAGTGCTGCGTCCAGTGGAGCCGTCCTCCCGTTGGCTGAGGGACTTGGCGAGTGACCCACTGTCAGTCATCGACACGACGGACTACAGCAAGTCGGCTCATGGCACTTGTGTGTCCGCCACATCAATGTGTAGTAATCGGGGCCAAAGGAACGACATCAGCAGCAAGTTGGCTCGACGTTGTGGCAGTCGGACACCGAGAGAAGGTCTAATACCCCGATACGTGCCCGGGAGGTGCCTGGCGTGAGTGCCGGCGGAACACACCACTGTAGCGACATGAGACCAACCGTGTTTCGCGTGAAACACATCACAAATGCAAGTAAGTCCACTTTACTGTCGCAAACGCACGTAAACGTAAGCTGCTATATATAGCGCGACATCCGTATATTGGTGTATCATTATTATTTGTCATCCAGTTACAGAACTGTTCAAAGCGCTCCATGTACACATTACTTCTTTCCATCCAGACATATTCACTTAATATCACCACTGTGAAGTATTAAGCCACGTTGCAGTTACTTTTCGTAACTTGTCTTTATTGTGTAACAGCTGAGTGAAGTGGATCACCAATGTGTGTATGCGTGCGTGTGTGCGTGTGTATGTATGTGTGCGCGCGTGTGTGCGTGAGGACATGCGTGGGTGTGTGCGTGGGTGTTGTGTATGTGCGTGCGAGCGTGCGGTGCGTGCGGTGTCTCGGTGTCACAGTCCACCGACGACGGTCCCCGCCCGTCACGTCGTCGACTTTTGTCCGACCGGCGGCGAAGGCGTCTGTTACATCCGATAATGTAATAATCGCCTGTTTAAGGTAATAACTGCCTGATAATGTAATAACATCGCCTCGTGATGTAATAAACTTGCGGCCTAATAAAATAGTAAACACCTCTTGCTTGATAATGTAATAACGTTCGCCTAATAATGTAATAACGTAATATTTTACGTAGGAATTTGTCGTTTTCGTGAATTTCATGTTTGTTTCTTGCACTTAGTCCAATTCGTCTATTTCGTCTATTTTGCAATACTGCCATTTTTTCTAGTGGGATCATTTTAGATAAAATCCAATATTCTGGTTCCGAATCTGAATTCAGACAGCTGATTAGGATTGAGTATACTGAGTAAATATACTGAATATGTAATTATTAATGTTTAAAAAAAATAAAAAAAATTATATTATGTATTTAAGGATATCAACAGGTCAGGGTCACGTTATGTTGCGCGTGCACCCCCTACGGATGGATAGTGTAAATCAATATAGATTACCTGTCCGTTCTTATTTTGGAGACAATTGGAAAAGGGATTAACCCTAATCCTAACCCCAACACCTAACCGTAACATTCGTAAAGCTGACGTGTAAAATGTATCAGTTAACATGTTTTATTAAAACCATTTCATTTCTCAAAACCGAAAACATTTGCTATTCATAATTCATGACAACGGATTACGTCTGTACGAACGGTCATCCATCTGTGATAATAGCAGGTAATGTTCCATTTTCCATCCACACGCGCGACACGCAAATAGTCCAGATACCACCCATCAAATAATTTTGGAATCAGTGTTATGAGACCCGGTTCATCTTTGCACGCGTCTTTGATTGTAAACGTGTCAGTACTGCAAAGAAAAAAGATACAATTTGTGTCCAATAGAATGCATAATAACAGTTACAGCATTGATACAATAACAACAATACAATCACATCGTTTGCGCCCAGAATCAATGGAAATCAAACAACCAGATACATATATACACACACACACACACACACATATATATATATATATATATATATATATATATATATATATATATATATATAATAATAATATTGTATTGATCTACATAGATATATATATATATATATATATATATATATATATATATATATATATATATATATATATATATATATAATTAATACATATATACGTTAATACGTTGGACGTATACGAGTAGTGCGGATCTTTCGAAATCGTACTTTGACTGCCATGTACGAAGCGACACACAGTAAGCACATGTGTATAACCTCTTAATTCATTTACATCACATATATATATCTGAAGCGACCTTGCGTTCAATCCACGTCAATACCTTCAAATCGAGGGCGTGGAGTCTGTTTGGGCCGAAATCCTCCTGCCTAAAACACGTCCCATTTCGACAGAGACCTGGTACCGGCCACCAAGACAAAGTGATTTTTACGAACTTTCAGAATTATTGTCTTTTAATAGAGGAAATGGTTTTAGTGAATATATTTTGCTTGGAATGTTTATTACTAATCTATGAGTGCCATCTAGTAATACCATTCTTGCTAATGCTCTTCGTAGTTTCGAACGTGTATTTGGCTTTACACAACTGATCACAGAACCTACCAGTGCATGTAATAATAGTGAATCTGCTAATAATCTTAGTTGTTTAGTAACTGATCGTGAGAAAGTGTGTCAGTCAGGTGTTCTAGGTATTGGTATTAGTGATCATTTAATAACTTATTGCGCGAGGAAAGTAAACAGAGCTCTTGTAAACAAGCACAACACATTTGGAATGCGCTGATGTAAAGATTACAACAAAGATCAGCTCACACAAAATGTAGATGACATCGACTGATTTGATATATTTAGTTGTGATAATGTGGATAATGCATGGCACAAATTTAAATCAACATTGTTATCAATTCTATATAAAGTCGAACCTTATAAGTAGATTCTGGTTAGCTAATGTTGTAAAATAAAAGAGTTGTAGTTTTTCCGATGTGAAAAACTAAAAAGTTACGAATTAACTCGTTCACTGGGCAGCAATTTGGAAAACATCCCTCTTTCTATATCGCTTAGACAGAAAATGTTAGTAAATCTTGGCATTAACTGATATGACCTTTGACCTTCCTTACTGCCCTGCAATGGCATTAGGCCACTGTTACAATAACTACCAGCATACGAACAAAACGTCCATAAACTTGTTTGGTTAGGGTAATTACAACACAATTTATTATAAACGTGACACAGGTGGCACACATGTCGATCGTGATCATGACAAATTTATCCAATATTAATCGGAAGATAGAAAATTATTAAGTTACGCTTGCAGCAGGCAGGCAGGCAGGCAGGCAGGCAGGCAGGCAGGCAGGCAGGCAGGCAGGCAGGCAGGCAGGCAGGCAGGCAGGCAGGCAGGCAGGCAGGCAGGCAGGCAGGCAGGCAGGCAGGCAGGCAGGCAGGCAGGCAGGCAGGCAGGCAGGCAGGCAGGCAGGCAGGCAGGCAGGCAGGCAGGCAGGCAGGCAGGCAGGCAGGCAGGCAGGCAGGCAGGCAGGCAGGCAGGCAGGCAGGCAGGCAGGCAGGCAGGCAGGCAGGCAGGCAGGCAGGCAGGCAGGCAGGCAGGCAGGCAGGCAGGCAGGCAGGCAGGCAGGCAGGCAGGCAGGCAGGCAGGCAGGCAGGCAGGCAGGCAGGCAGGCAGGCAGACATAGTAGCATAGTATGTGCTTATCGTTGCATGCTGGCGCGGCGCGGTGGAATATCACCGGAAGAAGATTATAGATGACGTTACGCCCCTAGCGGATAGTTGATAAACAGGTGGCCACATACCACCAAATGGAGTCGTACGCCATTACCCATAGTAGTCCTGCTTAAAAGAACTGCATTGTGCTGTTTTTGTAAATTTCTGGAAACACTAAATGTAGGACTGGTTGAATGGAAATGATAGTTCTGCGTAGCGTGATATCACAGCTGCGAAATAATGAAATTTGTCAGACAGTGAAAAGGTGCGTATGCATACATGCATGCATGGCCTAGCGGTGTCAACATTGGCAATCGGCCGCTGATTGAAGCAACAATGAAGGGGTGTCAGGTTAGAGAGTGGATTGTAGGAGAAAAATGTATGTCATTTTCACGAATTTTATATATGATATGTGTGAATGGAGGCTACTTAGTGTCTGACATTTTCAATAACATTGATCGAAAAAGCTGGCGGGAAATCAAAGAAACGTTACAACGGCCGCCTATGAAAAATCAATTGGTGGTATATACCCAGGTGGCGCCCCCGCTAGCTGACAAGTCACGACACAGTACTATACAAATTCCTGCATGTAATTTGTATAATTGGGTCAAATTGGGCTAGGGGTCATGTCGCGCCCCCTAGGAGCAATCTGACGGATATGTCGTGAACTAGTACGGTCCAAACTAGTGCGTCTTATTTTTCAAGTTAGGTAAGAGGAGGGGATTAGAGGACATGCAGTGCCCCCTGGTCGATATGTGGTGAATCATATACTAGGTCAAATAACTAGAGAATCCATCTGACGGATAGGTCGTGAACTATTAACCCAAAATACGTGTGTCTTATTTTTGAAGTAGGTCAAGAAATAGTACGATGGCACATTTCCACACTGACGAAGATGTCACCAACTACATAATTGGGTCAAGTTCAAACATTCAGGTCAAAGGTGGATGTTAAGGTAAAACTACTTCAAGATCAGGTTCTGCACGTAGCCCACTTGGGTCACGTTCTTCATGTTCATCAAGCATGTCAACTACACTTCCTATCGCATGCTACATGTTATTGTTTTATATATATCTTACATATCGGTGGGCTAATGCAACTGGAGCGGAGGAAGGTAGAAGGTTAACAATTATTGTGACATTTTAAAACTATACCAAACAGGACTTAACGCAGCGCCCTGTGCAGTGTCCGCCATCCTGGTAGTTAGGTTGTCAACTACAAAAATGCATTCAATAAAGCGACAATTTCTGTCGTCCGGAAAAACGATTATCCCATTAGGTCATTGCGCAATGTTATAATTTGTAAATCTACCGAGAAAACATTGGCTTCTTTCCCACGTACCCGACTAACATACCTAAATATCTAGTTTGGTTAGATACCTGGTCCTCCATGTACAGTGCGGGTGCAACACGGCGCATGTCTATCCATCGAAGTTTCCTGCTATCTAGTTATCTAGTTGTTTCCAGCACTCGGCAACGTTCTTTTAACTGACTAATCTGTATATATTATGAGATCTCATTTAACTAGTCAGCCGACCTTTCTATGCTGGCAATGAGGATGGTCACTGCCAGGGTGCTTGTCGTCCTCAGTGGTACCTTTACGTCCCAAATTGAGCGTGCGTACGTGCGTGCTGTTTCAAACTCCAAACCGACGAGGCGTCCCGTTCGTACTTATTAACAACACACTTTGGTAGACACATTGTACCAAGCTACTGCAGTGATTAGAACCTTGGACATGCATATTATGCTATGACTAGTCTCCTTGATTAGGAAATCAATCACGTTGACCTGTGCATGTCTGCCTTGACGGTACCTTGTACATTAATTATTGTGTTACTTGAATACAAAATTGCAAACCATACGACTTGTTGTTTCTCTTGTTGTAAAGAGCGTTCACCCAGTTCCCAGTTGTGTTATTATTACACAAATAATTATTATTAAATTCGTTGTCATGCCACCACCCAGATTGTTACGTGACAACCTTCATAGTCTATCCCTCCAAGGAATGCTTTATTTTCTATTCTCCTCAAATAAAACATGGTATTTGCACTTACCTTTATTCTACAAAACACTGACAAATTCAAAGACCATTGCACACGTAATCATATGTTGCCCATCTTCTGGTAATAGGTAACCGTTTTAGGTCACTGCGCGTGCCCAGTGTCGTCCGACAATACAACATTGTAGTTAAAGATCGCTACCATATCCACTATGTAGGTCAAATAGGTATTCCGGCAATACAAAATTGTAATTCACGATCGCTACCATGTCCAGTATGTTGGTCTTATAGGACTTGCAGCAATACAACATTTTAGTTCATGATCGCTACCTCGTCCAGTATGTAGGACACATAGGCCTTCCGGCAATACAGAAATTGTAGTTGATGACCGCTACCATGTCCAGTGTTTATGTCACATAGTTTATCCGGCAATTCAACATTTTAGGTCACGATCGCTACCCTGTACCATATGTAGGTCACAGGTCTTCCGGCAATACACCATTGTAGTTAACGATTGCTACCATGTCCAGTATGTTGGTCACATAGGTCTTCCGGCAAAACAAAATTGTAGTTCCCGATCGCTACCATGTCCAATATGTAGGACACATAGGCATTCCGGCAATACATAAATTGCAGTTTATGGCCGCTACTATGTCCAGTATATAGGACACAGGTTATCCGGCAACACAACATTTTAATTCTCGATCGCTACCTTTCCCAGTATGTATGCCACTCAGGTCTTCCATAAATACAAAATTGTAGTTCACGATCGCTACCATGTCCAACATGTAGGTCAAATTGGTCTTCCGGCAACACACAATTGTAGTTAGCGATAGCATGTGTGAGTGTGTGTGTGTGTGTGTGGGTGTGTGTGTGTGAGGGCGCGTGTGTGCGTGCGCGTATGCGCGTGTGCGCGTGTGCGTGTGTCTGCGTTTGTATGTCCGCATTTGTCCGCGTGTGCCCGTGTTTGTCCGCGTGTGTGTCCGCTTTCGTCCGCGAGTGTGTCCGAGTTTGTCCGCGAGTGTGTGAATGTGTCCGCCTGTGTCCAAGTGTGTCCGCTTGTATCCGCGTTTTTCTCGAGTGTGACGTTGGTATGCAGGTGTTGCAGTACCCCAGGTACTGCAATAACTCAGGGAGTTTGACGCCCCTGCCATGCAGAGTTGTAAACCACTCCCTTGTGGTACAGGTTCTTGTCAGAACCGAAGGCTAATGGAGCATACCCTAACCAGAAAACCATGTCACTGTGGTAGTATCAAGGGCGGTTGATGTATGAAACTCCCAACACATCTCGACCAGCCACTGCAGCGACAAATAGTTTGGGCCTGTCTTGACATGTTCTTGCCGGTGTGAGACCTCTATTTTTGACAATACGGACAATTGGAAAATGGAACGTCAGGACTCTCCTCGACCGAGAAGGAGCTGACCGACCAGAAATACGTACGGCACTAGTAGCAATGGAACTTGCCAAATACAACATCGACATCGCCGCCCTATGTGAAACAAGGTTCTTAGAGTATGGTAGTCTCAACGACTTGGAATACACTTTCTTCTAGAGTGGCAAACCCGAAGGAGAAAGAAGGGAGGCAGGAGTGGGCTTTGCTATCAAGAAGGATATCATCACAAAGCTGACATAAATGTAAGTGACATCATAACGATGAGACTACCTCTGAGCAAGGACAACTTTGCTACAATTATCAGCGTGTACGCTACAACAATGACAAACCCAGATGAAAATAAGGAGGCCTTCTACAACCAGCAGGCCAGTGTGCTCAGTGGCATCCCTCGTACAGTTAAGCTACTGTTGACTTCAATGCAAGGATAGGAAGAGAAAATTACAAGTGGCCCTTGATCATGGGCAAACATGGGATTGGGAAATGCAACTCCAATGTCGAGTTTCTACTGGCTATGTGCTCTGATTTCGAACTGGTAGTGACGAACACCATGTTCAAGCAGAAGGATGAACGCAAGGATGAACGCAAGACCACCTGGATGCATCCTCGTTCCAGACATTGGCATATGATCGACTTCATAATCACGAGGTGTCGGGATAAGATGGACATTCACAGTACCCGAGTCATGCGTGGAGCAAACTGCTGGACCGAACACCAGATGCTGAGGTCAAAAGTGGCCTTCAGAATACGACAAAAGCACAACAGGCAAGGGACAAGTACGCTGACCAAGCTGAACATTGCAAAACTAAGTACCACCAGCCATAGGGAGAGTTTTGAGCAGGAGATGGACAGTGCTCTCGCCCAATGGGAGAAGGAAAACTCAACACCAGACGAGGAATGGGCTGCTCTGCAGCAGGTCGTGTACAACACAGCCAAGACATATCTTGGCAAGCCAGACACAAAATACCAGGACTGGTTCGACCCCAACGACCAGGAGCTACATACTCTTATGAGCAGAAGAGACCAAGCCCAAAAGAAGACTTTTACAACAAACTGCAGACATTGTGTGACAAACTGAAGGAGAAGGACATGACAATACTCATGGGAGACTTGAACGTCAAAATCGGATCAGACAACAGCGGGTACGAAGAAGTCATGGGCAGACAGGGACTTGGCAAAATGAATGAAAATGGCGAGATGTTGGCCGACTTTTGTGCATTTAACAATATGATCATCGGAGGCAGCGTGTTCCCGCATCGCAGGATTCACAAGACAACCTGGGTATCACCGGACCACAGGACAGAAAATCAAATAGACCATATCTGCATAGGACGAAAGTTCAGAAGATCAATGCAGGATGTGAGAGTGCAGAGAGGGGCAGATGCAGCCTCAGACCACCATCTAGTGCTGGCCAGAATGAAGATGAAGCTAAAGAAGAGAGAAGTCAAGCGAAGCACCAGAACGCAGTACAATGTGGACTTCCTACAGGACAGGGTGACAAAAGAGACCTTCCGACTTACAGTCAGAAACAAATACGAAGCCCTACAAGATATCCTTGATGAAGGAAACATGGACATAGACACACAATGGCAACAGATCAAGGAGATGTGGACCAGCACATGTAGCGAAGTTCTGGGAAAGAAGAAATACCAACAAAAAGACTGGATTTCTGCAGAGACTGTCAACAAAGTGCAAGTGAGGAAGGAAAAGAAAGGTGCAGTTAACAACAGCCGAACGAGAGCAGCAAAAGCAGCAGCACAGGAAGAGTATACAGAGGCAAACAGAGCAGTCAAGAACAGCGTAAAAACAGACAAGGCAAACTTCATTGAAGACCTAGCCAAAGAAGCAGAGGATGCATCAGCCCAAGGAAACATGAAACAACTGTATGATGTAACAAGAACATTAACAGGAAAGTACAAGAACACAGACAGACCCATCAAAGATAAGAATGGCAATGTACTTACCAGTGATGAAGACCAGTTGAAGAGATGGAGGGAACATTTTGAAGAACTGCTAAACCGGCCACCACCTCAGAACCCTCCAGACATCGCACCAGCGGAAGAAGTACTCCAGATAAACTGCGAAAGACCAAGTAAGGCAGAAATTGAAAAAGCCATTCAGCACATGAAGAGAGGGAAAGCTTCCGGCCCAGACAAAATTCCTGCAGAGGCAATCAAGGCTGACATAGAGACCTCCACCGAGATACTGCATGACCTATTCGGGAAGATATGGGAACAAGAAGAAATACCAACGGAATGGAAAGAAGGGTACCTTGTGAAGCTCCCAAAGAAAGGCGATATGCAAGAATGTAAGAACTATAGAGGGATAATGCTCCTATCAGTACCCGGAAAGGTCCTCAACAGAATAATCTTGGACAGACTGAAAACAGGTGTAGATGCCAAGCTCAGAGACCACCAAGCTGGCTTCCGGAAAGACAGATCCTGCACCGACCAAATTGCAACACTGAGAATCATTGTCGAACAATCCATGGAATGGGACTCATCACTGTATATAAACTTCGTTGACTACGAGAAAGCATTTGAGAGCCTTGACAGAGACACGCTGTGGAAACTCCTACAGCACTACGGCATACCTGAGAAATGTATATCTCTGATAAGAAGTAGTTATGAAGACATGGCATGCAGGGTCATTCATGCAGGACAACTAACAGACTCCTTCATGGTGAAGACAGGTGTGAGGCAAGGATGTCTTCTGTCACCGTTCCTATTCCTGCTCGCCATCATGGATCATGAAAAAGACTACAAAAAATAGAAGAAATGGGATCCAGTGGACACCATGGAGCCAATTGGAGGACCTGGACTTTGCGGATGACCTCGCTCTCCTCTCACACAGCCATAAACAGATGCAGGAAAAAACAGAGCAGCTAAACACAGTGTCAACACAGCTTGGACTCAACATCAACAGAAGCAAGGCAAAGACTATGAAAGCCAACACAAAGAACAACAACCCCAGTACATTGAACGGAGAGCCACTGGAAGAGACAGATGCATTCACATACCTGGGCAGTACAATAAACAAAACTGGAGGGACAGAAGAAGACGTCAAAGCAAGAATCCAGAAAGCAAGAGTGGCATTCATCATGTTGAGAACAATTTGGAGAGCAAAACGAATCAAAATTAACACCAAGCTGAGATTGTTTAACTCAAATGTGAAGGCAGTTTTGCTCTACGGAGCGGAGACATGGCGAACCACACAGAAGACACTAAAGAAAATACAGACCTTCATCAACAAATGCCTGCGCAGAATACTACACTTGAAGTGGACAGACAAGGTACCGAACACCACACTCTGGAAAACAACCAAGCAACTACCCATAGAAAATGAAATAAAGAAGAGAAAATGGAGGTGGATAGGACATACACTAAGGAAACCACCAGAATCAATCACCCGTCAAGCCATCACATGGAACCCCCCAGGGAAGAGAAGAAGAGGTAGGCCACGAAACACCTGGCAGAGAGACACAGAAAAAGATACAAAAGAGATGGGGTACACCTGGAAAGAAATGGAGAAGACGGCCACAGACAGAAAACAGTGGCGTTCCTTAGTCGATGGCCTATGCTCCGAGCGAGCGAAAAGGCAAAAGTAAAGTAAGACCAAGCCCACCAGAGAGTGTTGCAAACCAGGAGCACTAGGTCCACCACTGCAACATACAAAGGTGCCTGCAGATTGCTACAAAAACACACGCGTGCACTGAAATCAGACTGGTGGGAAAGGAAGGCAGTGGAGCTGCAGAGAGCTGCTGACAGTAACAACATCATCATCTTGGCGGGAACATTGGCGGGAGCAGATGTTTGAAATTGGTGGTGCATAAAAGTTGAAAAACAAGAGGAAATAGTGACTAATAAGTATTATTCTTATGTGAAGATTATTCATAAAGCAGTACTAGACATATATTGGGTAATAGTTTGGCTAAAGGTTTGTCATTTAACAGTATTTTTGAGCAGATTAGTATAGTGGGTGATAATAGGGTAATTTAGCCTTCGACAAGTTTGTAAACAAGATTTTGCAAAACTTATTATTTGATAGAATATTTATCATATATAGTATTCTGCATAACAGCTACAGTATTATTCTTATGTGAAGATTATTCATAAAGTTTTCGTAAAAGTGTGTTAGTTAAAAGTATTTTTGAGCAGATTAGCATAGTGGGTGATAATAGGGTAATCTAGCCTTCGACAAGGTTGTTTACAAGATTTAGCAAATCTGATTATTTGATAGAATATGTAACATATAAAGTAGCAAACATAACAGCTACATAAGTAAGATAATACTTTGATCAGGTAGCATTGTGATTAAAAAATAAGCAAGCTTTTTTTGTAGAAACCTTAGACCAGTTTGATTATGTAGGTAGTGTCCAACGTGTCCGCTAGGGAACGGTACCAGTAAAGACTAAATTTGTCAGTTGTGTATAACATAAAGTGAGCTGCAGTTACTGTCCACATTAAACAGTCTTTCTAAAGACTAATTGGTATACAGACTGAGTACGTTTTGAGTTCCTGTGTAATCATAATAATGGCCCCTTGCAAGCGGCAAGTGAAGGCAAGGAGGCACTTAGTATGTGACAATTGTCACAGCTTTGTCGATTTTGCTCTATCCGGATGCACAAAGTCATGGGCAGAAACATTGGAGGAAGTCGTTACTTTCCAGTGCACAGGATGTTGGAAAGTGGAATGTCTTACAGTAGAGTTAGCTAGGCTAACCGATAATGTGAAGGGGCTGGAGATGAAAATAACCAAAGAGACGGCTGGAAGAGGTCGGAATGAGCAATGCAGTGACAAGAAGGATGAGGACAGGAGATTGAGAGGAGGGAGGGTGAGTGCAAGGAAAACAAATGGAGAAAGAACAAGAGAAAGCATGGCATGCAGGAAGGTGACAGGGGAGAAAGTGACAGTAGATGAGGGGGGGGGGACAATGGGACAGGAGAGGAGAGAAGTTCAAGTGACCGGAGGAAAGATGAATGGAAGAAAGGAAGTGAGAGTAAATGTGCCGAAAGGGAAGTCAATAACAGGGATGATGACAGGACGAAAAGAGGCAGGGAAACAAAGGAACAACAGAGAAGGCTGGAGGGAGAAAAGTCAACGACCAGGTAGATGCAACACGGAGGAGCTACTCTGAAGCAGTGATTGAGGGGGCATCGAGAACAGAAAGGGTGTTTATGGGCGACTCAATTTTGAGAAAGACAGACAAGACTTTAAACAAATGCGAAGATGTTGTTGTTTGTCTTCCGGGCGCTCGGATAGAGCATGTGACGGAAAGGGTAGAAAATACATTGGGGCATGGCCAGGGAGGATCTATATTAGTACATGTAGGGACGAACAATGCAGACAGGGAGGGGACAACTAGAATAGTACAAAGATACAGACAGTTGATAGGGAAACTGAAGAAGACAAGAGTTGAGCAGATTATTCTCTCAGGAATTTTGCCAGTGATGGGAGGAACGGGTGTAGCATATAGAAACTGCAAGAGGATGGCAATCAACGTTCTAGTAGAACAGATGTTTGAAGAAGAAGGAGTTGGATTTGTAGCCCGCCCTTGCCAGATAATTGTCATTTTTATTTTTAAACATATTTACACTGCTGGCATTTACACAATCATGACTTAAATTATTCCAATCAGTTATTGTTCTTTGGGAGAAGGAGAATTTTCTTTTATCTAATCTAGAGTAGGGCTTGACTAAGGCTGCCTTATGTCCCCTTGTCACACTATCTTCTTTTAGTTTGAAAAAAATGTTGCTATCAATATCTTCATATCCATTCAATATCTTAAAAACTTCTATTAGGTCTCTTCTTAATCTTCTAGTTTCTAATGTTGTCAATCTACATTCTAACAGGCGTCTTTCATAGGATAAATGTTTAAGTTCTGGAATTAGTTTAGTTGCCCTTCTTTGAATTCTTTCAAGTTTATCAATGTCTTTCTTTTGATATGGCCTCCATGCCTGAATGCAATATTCTAAATGTGGCCTAACTATTGCCTTGTACAATGGTATTATTAAAGTCTTATCCATATATGTTATGTTTCTTCTAATTAATCCTAAAATTTAATTTCCTTTTGCAGCAGCAAGTCCACATTGCTCTGAAACTGTCATGTCGGCACTAACTGTAACTCCCAAGTCCTTTTCTTTTACACTTGTGCCTAATATAGTATTGCCCATAAAATATTCTTTGCTCACATTACCATGTCCAATGTGGATGCATTTACATTTACCAAAATTAAATAACATCTGCCATTTTACTAACTTGGTTAGATCATCTTGTAAGGTTTCTTTATCTGTATCAGTTTTTACAGTTCTGAACACTTTTTGTGTCGTCTTCAAATTTAAGTACTTTACTTGATAAGTCATCATCCAAATCATTTATAAATATCAAAAACAGTATTGGTCCCAACACCGACCCATGTGGAACTCCACTCAAAACTGGTTTCCAGTTTGATATCTCTCCCTCTACTATTACTCTCTGTCTTCTATATGTCAACCATGCTTTTATCCAATTTATCATACTTTCCCCTATACCATAGGCTTTTAATTTAATTAACAGTCTTTGATGTGGCACTTTATCGAATGCTTTTTAGAAATCTAAGTATACTACATCCACCGGTGAACCATCATCTACCCACTTAGTAATATCTTCTAAAAAACATAAGAGATTGGTTAGACAAGACCTAGCTTTTAGGAACCCATGTTGAGATTTAGTTATTAATTTGTTTTTTACAAGAAAGTCTACCATGTGGCCTCTAATAAATGTTTCTAATAATTTGCATAATAGTGATGTTAAGCTCACTGGTCTATAATTTTCTGCCTTACTCCTCGACCCCTTTTTAAATAACGGTGTTACATACAGATATTACATTACCTGCGCTGTTGTTAGTGGTCGAACCTTCTGTTTACTCCTTACGTAAGCGTAGACACTCTTACTATCATTTTTTATGTCGTTCGCTAATTTCTGCTCAAAAGACCGTTTTGATTTTCTCATTTCAGCTGTAGCTAATTTTAGGGCCTTTTTGTAATTGTTATAGTCTTCTATATTTCCAGTGTTTCTGTATATTCTCCACATTATTTGTTTGTAGGCAATCTTTCGTATAGCTTCTTTTGACAGGTGTTTCTTCCTAGATCGTTTCCCTTGATTTTGTATAGGAACAAATGTTTCAATAATGCCCTCAATCTCATCTTTCAAAATTATCCAACATTCTGTTGCTGTCTTGTCCTTCATTAAGTCAGTCCAATTTATGCTTGCTAAGTAGGTTCTCATTTGTCTATATTTGCCTTTATTGAAATTTCTCCTCCCTCGCTTTTTGCCAGTAATCTCTGTTTGTATGTTTATACTAAAATGGATCTGATTATGGTCACTAGATCCCAAAGTGATTTTAACATTACCAACTAATTCGTTTTGAGAGGAGAATACTAAATCCAACACTTTTCCACCTCTCGTTGGTTCTAAAACATGTTGTGTAAGGAAACAGTCCTGTATTAGAAGTAAAAACTGCTGGTCATCTCTTCCAACACTCTCTAGTGATTTCCACTGAATATGACCATGATTAAAATCACCCATTATAACAGACAGACCGACAGAGATGGATATACAGACATAAATGGACATACAGACATTCTTGTTATATATGTTTACATACTTCCCGCGTTCGAAATCGTCGTAACCGCTATGGTCCATATCAATGTCGTCTTCGTTCTCGAGAATTCTGATGGAAATGTCAGCGTCAGTACCCGCCCCTTTCTTATCGCCGGTTTTCAATTCCACCTTGTATTTGCACTGCACAACATAACAAATCACTCTTTGTATGTCAACTAGCCAAGTTATTGGAGTGTTGCACGGAGCGAAGATACATTTGTTAATATATCCTAGTTATTACACTATACATTTCCCATGTTCCAATCATTATCTCTAAAACACTAGACTACATCCACTAATATTAATGAAGACTGAAATCTTGCACAAAACCGAATCTATGATTTGAATCCAGCCGACTTACTCCAAAATTGTGAGCCTATACCAAACTGTTCAGGTCCACCGCTTCTTAAAAATGTAGTCTTTTATTCACAATTGATGTGCATATATTGGGTAAGGACTTATATAATCGTAAACGACTCGTGCGTACTACTAGGGTTGGACACTCAATAAAGGTAGTGCCACACGTCCGAGATACTCGTACGAGTGACTCGGATGAAACCATGAAAATCGTACGTGTGGCGCAAATTCGGACGTAAAATCGTACGTGTGGCGGTATGTCCGAGGCAATCGTAGGAAGCACTCGTGCGAGTGACTCGGAGTTAACAACCAATGATATGACAGCACTTCGACCTTCTTAAAAATGGCAGATACTGATTTGCAAAACTCTCGCTTCAGATTTTTGTCGAGCTTTACCGTGACCATTTCGTTATGGAATGCTGCAAGCCCACGTTACAAAGACAGAAGCATCAGTTACGAATAACCTGCAAGTTCTCATTATTGACGCCCGTTGAAAGAATGTTCACAAAAATGGAGGAATGTATCTCAGAAATTCGGTAGCAACGCCAATGACAATGTCTTTGTCGTCGCCGTCGGCGTCGAATGAT
The DNA here is from genome assembly GCA_964017155.1 of Oasisia sp. SBJ-2009. NCBI lineage: Eukaryota > Metazoa > Annelida > Polychaeta > Sabellida > Siboglinidae > Oasisia > Oasisia sp. SBJ-2009. The sequence goes on from OZ024863.1 coordinate 1,091,427, forward strand.
TGCTGGATCGTTCAAACTTCAATGTCAGAGCCCTGTCAGAAGTAACTAGACACAGCGACATCGTTAAATTAGGATCACTCGATTAACTGGTGTTTAGTTTCCCACAATATTTGTATTTTAAACGTTTTAATCCATAAAACAGTGCTCGTCTGCGCACACGTTATCAATGAGTGAATGACACTTCCTCGAGCACTGCACTGGAGACCGTGTCTGTGAGTGGGAATAATTTTTGAATGTCTAATTAAATACAATATACACTCATGACCTAAAGTGTAAAGTAGATAAACCTCGTCCGTACCCTTTGTTTACACATCATAAGGAATAGCCTTACATTGCATCTGTGACTCATGACACGAGAAAAATATAATGTGCTGTCAATTCAAGTAGGACACACGGTTTTGAACATGGCGTGTTTTTGTGAGCTTTTGATTTTGCGATCTGTTTTCATAAGAAACATGTTCTAGTTCCGTGACATGGTGTTTGCTTAACCTTAACGTAATAGGTGTGACTCATTTAGTACATATATGTGATATGAACAAATTATGAATACAAATTTCTGGACACGGTCATTGGAAGGATATTTACTGCATAGTCAGTGCAGATATAGGATTCACGGTTTTTAACCGTCACGTTTTTGTTGTTGATAGTTTTGAATCTGCTAGTCTACTTTATAAAAAAAAAGAGTATTTATTGTAGTTCCGTAACAGTCTGTGTGCATAAATGTACCATAATAAGTGTTACAGAATCATCACATGATATGCATATAATAAATATGAAATAACTCTGATAAGATCCTCATATATGTATGGGGTATATGTTATTAATATTACAAATGTGTAATATACATACAAGTGATTGTGTCTGCCCTTTTTCCAGAAAAAGGCTACATGGACGAGAAAAAGGATGCATGGACGAGATTATGATACAAATAATGGATATCTTGCATTAAGAATACATATCACTGGTTCCAACTGAAGGAGTGATGTTGGTGTGAACACTTATTTCTGTGTTGTCGCTCATTTGGAATGTATGTTGATGAGATGATATCACATAAATAAAATAATAGAACATTGTTTCAGAAGCTGGGACATTGTCTACTACTTCAATATACCCATTGTGTCTTTTGTCTCTAGTAGTATGATATTGTTCAGCCAGACTTGGGATTTCACAGTTGTTCCTCTTAGCTAAGCAATTGCTCATTATATTTAGATTACTTATAGTTATGGTGAACTTCGCTCTGTCTAAAAGTGTGGTCCAAATTGTTTGGTATTGTGTTCATAGATGCAAGAAAATATAATTTGATGTAAAAACATTGTCAGGGTCACACAGCTTCCTTCCATGGATTGCTATACAACAAAAGTAAATGTTTTATTTTATATTATGGGCAACCGACTATATTGCTTTATCTGACATTTTCATATATTTAATTAATGTTTTAACACCTTATGACTAAATGATTTATGTAGATGTGTTATTTATTATTAACTTAATTCATGACTTCATAAACAGCCCAACTAGTTATGTAACACCTTTACATATATGTCCTTCAGTGCAAGATAGATTGCTGAACATCTATATGGGATTATCTTCTATATGGTAGTATGACCAATCATGTACTGATATTCAAGAAATTGGTAACTGTTACCAGTAGGACATATATCATGAAATAATAACTTGCATTTGTAAAAACAATGTGTGTGAACTAAATTACTAGTCACAAGTATTGCAGTGGTCATATTTTAGCAGGGTTAGAGGAATCCAGAGTGGACTAAGTGTTCAGTGCATTTTTTAGACATGTATTTATGTACGTTCAAATTTAGGTTCATACCATGCACTATTTTGGGATAGGTCACATTCCGGAACAGATGTATGTGTGGCTAATTGGTTTTTAAATGTGTATGTGGCCTGGATTCCTGTTGCAGAAATTCATGATAAATAATCAATCCTCCATAGAGTTTGTGGTAAATTAATCACTGCATTGTAAACTTGATTATAAATTTTTAACATCAAATCCTATCACCATCCGCTTAGTTGTTTTTCTCTGAATTAGGATTCTACTATAGCAAAGTGAGGTGTATTCGACACTTATTATAATCATAATGTTGCTACAATGGCAATTGCACTTCAGTAAGCCAAACCTGTGTAAACCAGTTTACATTGTTTTTGTTGTGTACATGAAATATTCAAATTGTAAACAAAACCATAAATATATGCTATTCACAATACTGATGCAAATTGAAACTTAATGAGCAAACACAGTGATGATAATGATGTACCCTAGCTAATCAAGGAACAGACAACCTCGTTTTAAATTAAGCGAAGATGACCATAAACCATTAACAGTATTATTGCGTGCCTGCGCCCTTCCCACTCGTAAATGTGCCCTTAATACTCCCTAATAAACTACAGCTGGGCCTGGCTCTGTTTACGGTAGATCAATAAGACACAAAATACCTTGTAATGGTAATATGGCAATCTAGATATTTTATTTACAACTGGATTGCCTGGCGCTCACTTGAAGTGTGCGCTCGGCTGATTGTACCTTGAAAGACATACAGTGTTATGGTAAAAGATAAGCATCCAAGTACAACAAAAAGTCTATCGTACAAACAGCTACTTGCATGTATACTGATACAATGTAATGCATAATAGTGTATCGACAGAAAACACATTGACAGAAACCGTAAAGGGGGAAAAACACCCCCCCCCCTCAACAAGCGTACTCTTACGAGTACCCGCACTAAAAACCCTGCATTCATCGCTGAACAACCAGCGGATGAAAGGCAAAATGCCAAACCTGATGTACTGAACTAAAGCAGGGAAAAGCGTCAACTAATTAAAACTGTGTACGTCACATTCTTGAGTGATGGTGCACAAGCGTACACAAAGAACAACAGTAAGGGATATACACACAACCAATTAAGCCACAACTGAAGGCAGACCGCATAATGTGCAGACATATATAAATTGTTGTAGTTTACAAGTGCACACGTAAGACATGAACACACAATGTAGAACCAAACTTGTAAAGGGGACACACCAGTCGAGAAACAGGGAGGGCGGGAGGGGAAATTTCGTTAAAACCAACAGAGGTACCGACAAACCCTGTTGCCAAGTCAACGAATACAGCGGAACTGCCGGTTCACCGGCCAGGTGGCTGTCACAGTGCCCTCTCCTGCCCGGGGCTGAGCGACGGGAAATGTTGAACTTAGGTGGCCTCCATTCGTTTCGTGTGCCTGGCTTCATTCAGGGCTGGCCTCAAAATTATATTGCATCCCCTTGGACACAATACAGTTATTAACTATTCACCCTATGCTTGCGTGCACATGTAACATCTGTTGCGGGTAAGACACGACAATGCCATGCAAAACTATTATGTATCAAACAAATGTATACACAGAATGTCATCAATGTATAATAGTGAACATTTCTTTATTGACAGGTAGCCTGGTAATTAGTATATTCTTATCTTGGCGGGAAATTGGCGGATGCAGAAGTTTGAAATTGGTGGTGTATAAAAGTTGAAAAACAAGCGGAAATATTGATTGATAAGTATTATTCTTGTGCTAAGGTTATTCATAAAGGTGTACTAGACATATATTGAATAGTAGTTTTGGTTAAAGTTTGTTAGTTAACAGTATTTTTGAACAGATTAGTATAGTGGGTGATAATAGGGTAATCTAGCCTTCGACAAATTGTAAACAAGACTGAGCAAATCTGTTTATTTAATATCGTATATAAGAGATAAAGCAATAAGCGTAACAACTATATATGTAAGGTAACACTCTGAATATGTATCATTGTTATTAAAAATAAACAAGCTTATTATTAGGAAAACTTAGTTTGTGCAGACTATTATTTATAGTGGGTAAAATAGGGTAATCTAGCTTTCAACAAGAATGTAAACAAAATTTCCCAAATCTGATAAATTTATATAATATATAACTGATAAAGTAATAAGCAAAACAGCTACATACATAAGATAATTCTCTACCCTAGTTTGTTTATATAGGTAGTGTCCAAAGTATCTGCTAGGGAACGGTACCAGTACAGAATAAACTTATATTGTTCATGATAGCATAGGTAGTAAGTTGTTTATAACACGTAGTGTGCTGCAGTTCACACAATAAACAAACAGTCTCCCTAAAGACTAAGTTGGTATAAACTAAGTTGATTTTGATCAATCGTAATATGGCACCTTCCAAGCGGCAAGTGAAGGCAAGGAGGCACGTGGTGTGTGATCACTGCCACAGCTTGGTGGATTTTGCCTTATCGGGGTGCGGAAAGTCTTGGTCAGAGACAACGGAGGAAGGATTTACTTTCCAGTGTTTAGGGTGTCGGAAAGTGAACTGTCTGACAGCAGAGCTAGCTAGGCCAACGGAACTTGTGAAGGGGATGGAGAGAGGAGGGAGGGTGATAGCAAAGGAAACAAATGGAGAAAGAACAACAGAAAACATGGCATGCATGAAGGAGACAGTGCAGAAAGTGACAGTACCGAAGGAGGGAGGGACAAGGGGACAGGAGATGATAGAAGTAGATGCGACAGGAGGAAAGACGAAGGGAAGAAAGGAACTGAGAGTAGATGTGACCAAACGGAAGTCAATAACATGGACGATGACAGGAAGAAAAGAGGCAGGAAAGAAAGGAAAAACAGAGAAAGCGGCAGGGGGAAAAGTCAGCAACCAGGGAGATGCAAAACGGAGGAGCTACTCTGAAGCAGTGATCGAGGGCGCATTGAGAACAGAAAGGGTATTTATGGGAGACTCCATTTTGCGCAAGACGGACAGGACGTTAAGCAAATGAGAAGACGTTGTTGTTTGTCTTCCGGGGGCAAGAATAGAACATGTAACTGAACGGGTAGAGAACGTATTAGAGCATGGCCAGGGAGGATCTATATTAGTACATGTAAGGACGAACAATGCAGACAGGGATGGAACAACCAAGATAGTACAGAGATACAGAGAGTTGGTACAGACACTGAAGAAGACTAGAGTTGAGCAGATTATTCTCTCAGGAATATTGCCAGTGATGAGGGGAAGGGGAGCAACGTATATAAACTGCAAGAATATGGCAATTAACGCACTAGTAGAGCAGATGTGTGAAAAAAAAGGAGTTGATACTTTGTTGGGAAAGAAGACATGTATATGAGAGATGGCCTCCATCTAAGCGGAAAGGGCGCAGCAGTGTTCTCCGAGAACCTGCTTCGATCTATGGACAGAGGAACAGGTTGCAGTTTTTTAAACTAGTTTCGCAGGGGGATACACAGAGAAGCCAAATACTAGAGGCATAGCTAAAGACAGCAACAAGAAATCAGCAAAGAACAGCCTTGAAAGCCCTACGGAATTTGGTTATAAATGTGTTTGTTTAAATGCAAGGAGCATAGTAAACAAAAGAAATGAACTAAACATTATGGTAGAAGATATTGACCCTCACATAATAGGTATAACTGAATCTTGGGTCACCCCCGATATATGCCGAATTAGGAAAGACAGCATATGTAATGTTTAGGAAAGATAGATTAGGAAGAAGGGGAGGTGGAGTTATTTTATATATTAAAGAATCCATCCAGGCTTATGAAATAAAATTAGAAAAAGAAGCAGAATGTGAAGAAACTGTCTGGTGTAATATAGTTACAGGAAACTCAACATTAACTGTTGGGTTAGTTTATCGTAGTCCAAACATAAGCATAGAAGAGAATGAAAAAATGCATATCGCTATAAAATAAGTGAGTAAAGGGGACTGTATTATTATGGGGGATTTTAGCCATGGGCATATAGAGTGGACATCTCTACAGAGTACTGGGAGAGAGGATCAAGAGTTTTTAAATTTAGTACAAGATAGTTTCCTTTCTCAACATGTGTTAGAACCAACCAGGGGCAAGAACGTGTTGGACATAGTTATGAGCTCACAGAAGGAATTTGTTGATAATGTCAAGATATGTGAGCCACTGGGATGTAGTGATCACAACCAGATACATTTTATCATCAAAGTAAACGGAGAACGGAACAGAAAAATAAGGTACAGGAAAAAATTTCACAAAGTAAGATATAAGGACATGAGGGCATATTTAGCAAAGATAGACTGGAATAACACATTGAAGAATAAGACAGCAACAGAATGCTGGAATATCTTAAGGAGTGAAATTGACTACCGTTGACAAATTTGTCCCCTTGAAAAAACAGGGGAAAAGGTCAAAGAAGAAACACTTATCGAAGGAAGCCATTTAGAAAAATCAAGTACAAGCAGATTATGTGGAAGACATATAGACTTACTGGAAGTGACGAAGACTATGCCATTTATAAAGAAGCACTAAATCAAGCTACAGCTGAAATTAGAAATTCAAAGAGAAGCTATGACAAAAATAGCTTTCAATATAAAACACGACAGCAAGAGTTTTTATCCGTATGTTCGAAGTAAACAAAAAGTTCAGGATAAGGTTGGTCCACTAGAAGGTAGTGATGGAAACATAGTAACAGAGGGATTCTTAATGGCAGAAAACCTAAATGAGTACTTTAGTTCGGTGTTTACCAGGGAAGATATTAGTACATTACCAGTTCTAGAGACTAAGTTCGAAGGGAGAGAGTGTGACTATTTAGGACAACTAAGTGTAACCCCAAAAATGGTAGCTATGAAAATAAGATATATGAAGGATAATAAATCACCAGGAGTGAATGGGATTCTGCCCAAATTACTATTGGAAATTGTAGAACAAATCAGCATACCGCTTGCGACAGTGTTCAATTTGTCATTACAGGAGGGAATAGTTCCGTTAGACTGGAAAGAAGCAAACATTATACCATTATTCAAAAAAGGTTCAAGAAACAAGTCAGCGAACTATAGACCAGTGAGTTTAACATCGGTGATTTGCAAACTATTAGAAAGATTAATTAAAGACCACTTGGTTGATTTTCTTGTTAAAAATAAATTGATAAACACATCTCAACATGGGTTTTTAAAAGCGAGGTCATGCTTAACAAATATCTTATGTTTTTTGGAAGATGTCACAAAGTGGGTAGATGAGGGATCACCAGTATATATAATCTACTTAGATTTAAAAAAAGCCTTTGACAAAGTGCCACACCAAAGATTACTACTTAAACTAAAGGCATATGGCATAGGAAATGGTATGACTAACTGGATAGAAAAATGGCTTATTGATAGAAGACAAAGAGTAGTAGTTGATGGGGAGGTTTCAAATTGGAAATCGGTTTTGAGTGGAGTACCGCAGTAATCAGTATTGGGACCTATTTTATTCTTAATATATATCAATGATTTGGATGATGACATAACAAGCAAGGTGTTGAAGTTTGCGGACGACACAAAAGTGTTTAGGAAAATTAAAAGTGATGCAGATAGACAGCATTTACAAGATGATCTTAATAAGTTGATAGAATGGTCTGAGAAATGGCAAATGCTGTTTAACTTTGGAAAGTGTAAGTGCCGCCACACAGGACATGGAAATGAAGATGCACAATATACAATGGGTGGTACTGTACTGAATACTACTGTAAAGGAAAAGGACTTAGGGATAACCATTAGTGCCGACATGAAGGTATCAGAGCAGTGTGGAATTGCAGCAGCGAAGGGAAACCAAATACTTGGATTGATTAGGCGAAATATAGTGTACAAAGAAAAAGAACTAATAATACCGCTGTATAAAACAATAGTTAGGCCTCATTTAGAATATTGTATACAAGCATGGAGGCCATATCGCAAGAAGGATATTGATATGCTAGAAAGAGTACAAAGGAGAGCAACAAAAATGATACAAAAACTCGATAAGCCAAATGGCTTCCTTGTCCATCTGCCATCTAGAGTTGATTCTCTAGGTGGCAATCTTGTTAAATCTTGTTAAAAAAATCTACAAAACAGAGTATGTTGTGTGACAAACTGCCCTAGGGTAGTAGGGGTTTACTTTTATGGATAATAAATAATCCATTGATGAAACATTACTGATACATGCCTGATTGTATACCTGATATTTCATATAAATATTTTAAGTGGTTAACAATGCTAAATCAAACATTTCATGTTAATTACAATTAATGTTTGTACCACCTACATAAAAAAAAATTGTTCTGACCACATTTCTGACCGTTTGACTCCACAAGGAGTGTTGGCCAGTATACCGACAAGACAAGATTCTCACGTTCTCATCGCATTTCTTTGCTGTATGACATACCTTGGTAGGTAGGCAATCTATGACAACAAACCTGTGACTAAGCTCTGTCTGAAGTTTGGCAACGACAACGTGCACCAATATTCGCGTGGCCACCAGGCCCAGGCTATAAATAGTGTCGCAGGGTGTTAACTGCTTGCTTGCGCAATGTAGTCCGTGTATAAGTACGCAATTGTACCCATAATATAAACTGCTGCACGCGGGTGCGGCAGCGCTTCGTATATTGGAACTTGAACGTGACGTATTGTCCGCCTCGGTGGTATGGCGCAGCCACGCCTACAATTCGTGGCCAGATTGTACGATGCTAAAGTTGGATGCAATAAATACATACAGGCAATGATCCACACGTGTCTTGTGTCCTTCCACATTGGTGTCAGAATGGTTACGTACACGCCAGAACTGTCGTGAAGGTTGGTCAAATAATATACTTTTTTTACCAACGTTGGCTGTGGAGGTTGCATAACTTGTTATGTAATTTAATCCTAAAGTAGGCAGTGGTCGTCTTTAGATAAACCAGGGTTATCCTGAGAGGTAAAGACGTGTCCCTATCCATACTTCTGAAACGTTCCTGACAACTGTTACGCATAATGATTTCACGTAGGTTACGAGGCCGTATCGTTGACTTGGAGGCGGCGCTGGAGCCAGGGGACAAGTCTCGTTTCCCTGGTCCACCCTCCACACCAACAGAGGTTTCGCTTGTTGAGATCATGAATGCAATACGCTCAATCGAAACAAAAGTAGACCACTTGACTGAAAGAATGGATACAATCGAAGACCAACTACAAACGGTACACAGAGACACCGACGAATACGTAGATCCCGACATGTTTGGTGCCAGCGCTAGACCGAAATCCAATCCTGCCCCCAGAATTAAAACATCACCTAATTTCGAGGAAAATGTTGACATATATGACAACCAAATGTTCGGGTTTGGAAGGTATGTCCCCCAACATTACAAGGGTCCACAAACAGACGATACCAGGGACCACACGCAATATCCGCCCACTAACCGTGCCGAGCGCAAAACGTGGCAACCGCGCTATACCTCCCCTTACCGCACCCAAACTAGTAGGAAAGGTAACCACCAGGGCCCCGATGAAACCCATCGTAGTGTCGCAGATACACAATCAAGATATGTGAAGCTCGACAAATTCGATGGGAAAGTCGGAGAATGGGACAATTGGTACCACCAATTTGAGTTCCTCGCGACCCACTACAATTGGGACGACCGGGAAGGGCTGGTACGGCTCGTGTCATGTTTGAAAGGCCCTGCACTGACAGCTCACCGAAGCTTCTCCCAGAGTGCACGCACCACATACGCACACTGCATTGCTGCACTCCATGAGAGATATGGGAGCAGGAGATACGCCCTAATCATAACACGTCGGGCAGAACTGTCCACCGTTCGACAGGAAGAGGGGGAGAATATGGAGAGGTTTGGAGATCGGGTATACGCCCTGACCAACCAAGCTTATCCCGACTTGGAAAACGATCCTACCATACTCCAAAGCCATGCGGTACCTGCATTTCTAAAGGGACTTAGGGATAGGAACGCGGCACAAGTGGCTATGAAGTTCCGCAACCCCAAATCTATCCAGGAAGCAGTGGTAACAATAACACACACCCAAGACGCGTCACGCATATTTGGTAACCGGGGAGTGCCCACTGCTCGACTGGTTTCTTTTCGCCTATAACAGTGGCCGCCCCTTCGACTGACATGGACCTGCTCCAGGGGGTAGATAGGCATCTCCAGCAGTACGCGGTTACACGCACAGTAACGCCCACGAGTGATGCTTGTTACACTTGTGGAGGTTCTGGTCACCGGTCACGGGAATTTGCAACGAGGAATAGGGTCACAGCCACATGTATTGTTGTGGTGGGCATTACTTGTTTGAATGTTCAAACCGTTGCACATCATCACGTAAACGATCTCGCGTTAAGAGGAGTGCCTTCCGGTCATTACAAAGTATACGGAGACACTCTCCTCCGAGATCCGTTAGGAGTGATCAGACAGGCAGCGATGTGGCAACTGTAGGCGTTCGAGGTGACAGAAGCTATAGTATCCAGCTACCGTTCGAAGGCCGTGCTCCCATGGCTATATCGTCGAACTCTAGGGACTCTGATTGCGACAGAACTAATATCGAATCATTCAGTGGCTTCGAGTCTCGGGTTCTATGTACGATACCAACAGCCACAGGGAGACCCCGGCGTCACGGCTACCATCTACCCTGCCGTCATGGTTGCCACTTTCCCCGTTATCACGGGAACCTTCTTCGCCGTTATCGCGTGACCCATCTTCCCCGTTGTCACGGGAGCCGCCATCGCGGGAACGACCTACCCCGTCGTCACGCAAACGGAAACGAGGCTACATTGGCAAGTCACGTTAGAAACGCGGTCCTGCTACATCGCCGGCAGCAAGCGTCACTGATCCCGACCAGGATATTGTAAACGCAGTGTCATCTAACAGATGCCGAGATTGTGTGTATGGGTCTACCGCCGAATGGGAGACGGCAGCATCGGGCAAAGCCTTCGGTTTGGCAACCGCTAACAATGGGGAGTGCGTTGTGAGACGAAAGCTTGACGCCGGGTATGACGCCAATGCCGTTGTGTCACGCTGTCTCTGACGTCATTGCTTTGTTCTCGAGGACTTCGGCCACCAGGTTCGACTGCAGCAGCATGTCCATTCATGCAAACCAGAAAACACATAGGCCCAGTCACAGATAGCGCTCAGAGCATAAATACCCTATCAGGTAAATAGTCATAATAGTAACTGTTCAGGACTGAGTGGTGGCGGACATTACAACTGCGTTGTGCTGGAGCAATTATGTGGCAAAACACCGCAATCCACCCACCTGGGTTGTACTGCGGATCAACGCGAAAGCATTTTACGGCGTATAGGTCAGAATCATGGCCATGCATGGTATGATTATACCAAGATCGGGTAGTAACGTTCAGCATGGTTCAGCGGGAACGATATGATTATACCTACAGCTAACCCGCTAGTGTTATTGTTGATCAAAATTATGTTAACGTTTCATATGGTTAGGCGGGAGAACCCGCTAATTACAAAAACGGCGAGCGTCAGTCTGATTTATGTCGACTAGTGACTAATATCATGGCGCCAGCTGGTGCCTCTTGAGTTTATTGTTGCAGTGGAACCGACGCAATAATAATTGCTCTCCAATGCGGACGTCAGGTTAACCATGCGTTACGTCGCCGGACGGTCGATTGAATTACTGCTTCGTCGAGACGATGCCGACACTGATGTTTCCGACCACCACGATGACGTGGCAGGACGCGAAGACGTTGCCAGGGCAGAGATGGATGCAAGATGCGACGTCAGTGGTTATAGGGCGTGCAAGGGGGTCACGATACATGGCGAGACTCCGCGCGACTGGAGCTGATTGGGGACTGGACATTAAGAATAATATTCGAAGGATGACAGTTGTAACTTCCGACTGATGAGTACTAGGAAAATCAGGTCATAAATATCATGTACACGTTTGCCCCAAACAGGTTGTACTCCGCGTAAAATGGCACTTTTCATTATTAGTCAAGATCGCCAAACACAAGTACAAGCCGGCGATGCCATGGCACCCACCATAAAAATCGATTAAAATTCATGATTTCCGTGAGAATTGTCACCGACAAAGTGTTCCACTGATTCTGCTTGTAACAATCCTTCGCACAGTATAACTGAAATTGTTAGACTGGAACATTTCGAGTATTACAACCAAAAACTAAACGAAGTCCTATACGTTAACATGAAGAATATGGACTTCCTGCCCCAAATTGTCCCCAGCCTCGTTTTCGCGCGCGAGACTTGCACGCCCTATTCTGCCGGTGTCATAGACAGCGGTATATGGCGGAGTAACGGAGCATGCAAACATCGTGCATGTCCGTACAACGATGTGTGGACCTCAGACTTCACCTGCAAAGACGCTCAAAACTATGTATCGTGGAACATTCCGTGAAGACTAGTTCGACAAATGTGAACATTCTGTCATCTGGTAGCATACAGACTCATGCCATGTGGTGGTTGGTACACGATACGTGGACAGTAATTTGGCCCCTATTATTATTATTTTAAGATTCGCATACATGCATACTATATTAAAAGTGACTTTCAACAAGGCGCCATGCTACAGACGAACTTTCGCACAAGTATGAACTTTAATAATTGCGTGAACTGTTTCATTATTTGTTTTTGTTGCAGGTTTTTGTATTTGTTCGTTTATATGTTATAGACGTAGGGTAAATATTTCATTAATTTATATTAAGCGCAAATACTAGTCATAGTACATTGTAAAAAATACGTAGGAGGCAAGTGTGGCGTGGCCTGTTCCACGGTTACGTTCCCGCGGTTTCTCCACTCTAAAATATGTAAGGAGGGAAGAATGTGGCAGGGTCCTAACTTGTCCCTAACTCAGCAATAACTGTTACAGTGGTTTCGCTACTCTAAAATATATAAGGACGGAAGAGTGCCGCATGGTGTTAACTGCTGGCTTGCGCAATGTAGTCCGTGATTAAGCACGCAATTGTACCCATATATAAGCTGCTGCACGCGGGTGTAGCAGCGCTGCGTATATTGGAACTTGAACATGACGTATTGTCCGACTGGGTGGTATGGCGCAGCCACGCCTATAATTCGTGGCCAGACTGAACGGTGCTAAAGTTGGATGCAGATGGTTGCTGCTCTCTTGTAGATTGTACAGGTCCAGCTAATGCGTATAAAATACACGATAATAGCTTAAGCCAAGCCAAACATTATACTAAAGCAATCAAATCATTGAAACGTCAACATAATGTTCACACAATAAATTATGTAACATACTCGTCGCTAGAAATCGAAGAGTTACAGCAAGGCGCTCAGCAAGTGGCATTGCGTCGCGAATGGCTGTGTCTTTGTGGACAATTAACGGCGAAGAAGATATTGAAATTGCTGTGCATCCATCCGGACAAAGGGTGCAAATGTTCTGGGGTCCTCCACTTTAATTTCGTTCACCAGAGCATGGAATGCGCTGAGCAGAGAGCGGTGGTGTAGTGGTTACCACACCCGCCTGCGACGCCGGCCGCACGGATTCGATCCCCGGTATCGGCAGTTGTGATATAGAAATCTGGCTCTCAACATTGGGGTCTGTGGATCCCTCGTGAATCGGAGAATCACGTTAATGTCGGTCCCGTCTCAATTTGGGACGTAAAAGAACCACTGAGGACGACACGCACCCTGGCAGTGACCATCCTCAGTGACCCCTGCGTTAGCCCAAGATTGGGCTGTTTGGAGTTAATAACCTGAGAACTGAGAAACTGAGAACTGAGAACTGCTGGCGCCGCGCAATGCTTAGGTGAACCCACCATTGTTTCAGTTTCTTCAGCTTTTCTGTCTCTTCTTCGTCATTCATTTGCTGCAGCACAGCCAATGCACCTAGCAAAGTTGCATGTTCTTCTTCACTGCTGCTGCTTCAACTGTCAGCCATTGCCGTAAAGAAGCACGTGTGCGTCTGTAATGGCCTTCACATTGTGACGTCATTTACGCAACTCTCCCGACTCGATTGTTTAAGGGAGTATCATACGTCCGAGAGACTCGTACGAGTCACTCGGACGAGTGCCTCGTACGAGTCACTCGGACGAGAACATGCCACACGTAGTCGTAGCTGAACAATCGAGTCGGGAGAGTTGCGTAAATGACGTCATAAGGTGAAGGCCAGTTGAAGCAGCAGCAGTGAAGAAGAACATGTAATTTTCCTCGGTGCAATGGCTGTGCTGCAGCAAATTAATGATGAAGAAGAGAAAGAAAAGCTGAAAAAACGGAAAGGATGGTGGGTTCGCCTAAGCATTGCGCGGCGCCAGCATTTCGGCGCATTCCATGCTCTGGTGAAGGGAATTAAAGTGGAGGACCCCAGAACATTTGCAAACTTTGTCCGGATGGATGCACAGCAATTTCATTATCTTCTTCGCTGTTAATTGTCCACAAAGACACAGCCATCCGCGACGCAGTACCACTTGCTGAGCGCCTTGCTGTAACTCTTCGATTTCTAGCGACGAGTATATTACATAATTTATTGTGTGAACATTATGTTGACATTTCAATGATTTGAGTATAATATTTGGCTTGGCTTCAGCTATTATCGTTTAATTATATGCATTAGCTGGACCTGTGCAATCTACAAAGAGCAGCAACCATCTGCAGATTGCGCAGGTAAGGCGTGTTTATTTATAGCCTGGACCTGGTGGCCACGCGAATATTGGTGCACGTTGTAGTTGCTAAACTTCAGATAGAGCTTAGTCACAGGTTTGTTGTCATAGATTGCCTACCTACCAAGGTATGTTATACAGTAATGAAATGCGGTGAGAACTTGAGAATCTTGTCTTGTCGGTATACTGGCCAACACTCCTGGTGGAGTCAAGTGATCAGGAATGTGGTTAGAACAAATGTTTTTTGTAGGTGGTGTAGACATTAATTTTAATTAACATGAAATGTTTGATTTAGCATTGTTAACCACTTAAAATATTTATATGAAATATCAGGTATACCATCAGGCATGTATCAGTAATTTTTCATAAATGGATTATTTATTATCCATAAAAATAAACCTCTTCTAAGTAACAACCAAACCTACAAACAAGCAACCTGGGGCAGTTTGTCACACAACAGACCCTTTTTTGTAGATAAGAATATACTAATTACCAAAATTATCAAAAAGGAAATGTTCACTATTAAACAGTGATGATATTCTGTGTGTAATTGTTCAGTTTGATAAATAAAAGGTTTGCATGGCCTTGTCGTGTCTTACACGCAACAGCTGTTACTACGTGCAAGCATGGGAGTGTATAATTAATACTAATGTTTATGGTCATCTTGGCTTAATTTAAAACGAGGTTGTCTGTTCCTTGATTAGCTAGGGTACATCATTATCATCACTGTGTTTGCTAAATAAGTTGCAATTTGTATCAGTATTGTGAGCAGTATATATTTATGGTTTTGTTTATAATTTGAATACTTCATGTACACAACAATAACATTGTAAACTGGTTTACACAGGTTTGGCTAAATGAAGTGCAATTTACATTCTAGCAACATTATGATTATGATAAGTTTCGAATACACCTCACTTTGCTTTACAAGAATCCTAATGCAGAGAAAAACAACTAAGCGGATGGTGATAGGATTTGATGGTGAAAATTAATAACCAAGTTATGCAGTGATTGATTTACCATAAACTCTATGGAGGAATGATAATTTATCATGATTTTTTGCAACAGGAATCCAGGGCACATACACATTTAAAACCCACACCAACATATATTCCAGAATGTGACCCATCACGAAATAGTGCATGGTATGAACCTAAGTTTGAACATCTATAAATACATGTCTAAAAAATGCACTGAACACTTAGTCCACTCTGGATTCCTCCAACCCTGATCAAATATAACCACTGCAATACTAGTGACTAGTAATGTTAGTTCACACACATTTGTTTTTACAAATGCAAGTTATTATTTCGTGATATATATCCTACAGGTAATAGTTACCTATCTATTGAGTATCAGTACAGGATTGGTCATGCTACCAGTGAGAAGATAATCCCATATACATGTTCAGCAATCTATGTTGCACTGAAGGACAGATACATAAAGGTGTAGAGTTTAACTCAGTTGGGCTGTTTATGAAAGTCATGAGTTCAGTTAATAATAAATGACACATATATATAAATCATTTAGTCATAAGGTATTAAAACATTAATTAAATATATGAAAATGTCAGATAAGGCAATATGGTCGGTTGCCCATCATATAAGAAAAACATTTCCTCTTGTTGTATAGCAATCCATGGAAGGAAGCTGTGTGACCATGACAATGTTTTTACATCAAATTATATTTTCTTGCCTCAATGAACAAAATGCCAAACAATTTGGACCACACTTTTAGACAAAGAAGTTCACCATAACTATAAGGAATCTAAATATAATGAGCAATTGCTTAGTTAAGAGGAACAACTGTGAAATCCCAATTCTGGCTTGAACAATATCATACTACTATATGCAAAAGTAACAATGGGTATATTGAAGTAGTAGACAAAGTCCCAGCTTCTGAAACAATGTTGTATTATTTTATTTATGTGATATCATCTCATCAACATACATTTCAAATGAGCGGCAACACACAAATAAGTGTTCACACCAACATCACTCCTTCGGTTGGAACCAGTGATATGTATTCTTCATGCAAGATATCCATTATTTGGATCACAATGTCGTCCATGCATCATTGTAGCCTTTTTCTGGAAAAAAAGGGCAGACACAATCACTTGTATGTATATTTCACATTTGTATTATTAATAACACATACCCCATATACATACACCCCATGAGGATCTTATCAGAGTTATTTCATATTTATTATATGCATATCATGTGCTGATTCTGTAACAGTTATTATAGTACATTTATGCAAACAGACTGTTACGGAACTACAAAAATACTTTTTAAAATAAAATAGACTAGCAGACTCAAAAATATCAACAACAACAACAACGTCACGGCTAAAAACCGTGTGTCCTTACTGCACTGACTGTGCAGTAAATATCCTTCCAATGACCGTGTCCAGAAATTTATATTCATATTTTTTTCATATCACATTTATGTACTAAATCAGTCACACCCTATTACGTTAAGGTTAAGCAAAAACCATGTAACGGAACTAGAATATGTTTCTTATGAAAACAGATGGCAAAATCAAACGCTCACAAAAACGCCATGTTAAAAACAGCGTGTCCTACCTGAAATGACAGCACATTACATTTGTCTCGTGTCATGAGCCACATATACAATGAAATGCTATTTCTTATCAGGTGTAAACAATGGGTACGGACGAGTTTTACCTAGTTTAAATTTCAGGTCATGAGTATATATTTTGTATTTAATTATACATTCAAAAATTATTCTTAGTCACAGTCACCAGTGCAGTGCAGTGCAGTGCAGTGTTCGTGGAAGTGTATTTCACTCATTGGTAACGTGTGTTCAGGCGAGCACTGTTTTATGGATTAAAACGTTTAAAATGCAAATATTGTGGGAAACTAAACAACAGTTAGTCGAGTGATCCTGATTTCATGATGTCGCTGCTCTACTTACTTCTGACAGGGCTCTGACATTGAAGTTTGAACGACCTAGCCATCATTCGACGCCGACGACAACGACGTTGCCTTGGCGTTGGCGTTGCTACCGAATTTTTGAGATACATTCCTCCATTTATGTGAACATTCCTTCAAGGGACGTCAATAATGAGAACTTGCAGCCTCGTACGAGTGCCTCGTGCGAGTGCCTCGTGCGAGTGCCTCGTGCGAGTGCCTCGTGCGAGTGCCTCGTGCGAGTGCCTCGTGCGAGTGCCTCGTGCGAGTGCCTCGTGCGAGTGCCTCGTGCGAGTGCCTCGTGCGAGTGCCTCGTGCGAGTGCCTCGTGCGAGTGCCTCGTGCGAGTGCCTCGTGCGAGTGCCTCGTGCGAGTGCCTCGTGCGAGTGCCTCGTGCGAGTGCCTCGTGCGAGTGCCTCGTGCGAGTGCCTCGTGCGAGTGCCTCGTGCGAGTGCCTCGTGCGAGTGCCTCGTGCGAGTGCCTCGTGCGAGTGCCTCGTGCGAGTGCCTCGTGCGAGTGCCTCGTGCGAGTGCCTCGTGCGAGTGCCTCGTGCGAGTGCCTCGGACATACCGGTCATACGTACGATTTTACATCCGATTTTGTGTCACAAATACGATTTTCGTGGTTTCATCCGAGTCACTCGTACGAGTCTCTCGGACGTGTGGCAGCACCTTTAGCCACGACCATTGACGTTGTCGCGCTTACATTTTTCCGATCTTTAAAAACGTTCCGCAATACGCAATAAATGTTCCGCAAATGCGCAATAAATGTAAAATCATCAGTGTGCAGCGAAACAACAAAGCATTTTTGGTATAAATACCACGGGCTGTTCGTTAACTCTCCTGTGATGATTACTGCGAAGAGTTTCTTAAAATGTCGTTCAATGCAATAAAATATTACGTTTTATATAAAACACTATCACGGATTATGGTGCACTACAGTCACGTGATTTACGCTTGCTATCAAAATATGCTTCGAAACTTGTTTACCTAGTGTTAATTTGCGACAAATATCTTTGCTAACAGATTATATACATCCTAACGAACAACCCGTAGTATTTATACCATAAATGCTTGGTCTTTTCGCTGCACATTGATGATTTTACATATCTCGCGCATGCGCAGAAAGGTCAATCAAAAATGTAAGCGCTACAACGTAAAAAAACTAGACCGCGCAATCAGTGTGGAGAAGTCAGAGCTAGGCGGCCAAAGAGCGGCGACTTCCGGTCAGGGCAAATTTGGGGAATAGTCACAAGAAAAATATTCGATGGATGACAGTTGTAACTTTCGACTGATGAGTATTAGGAAAATCAGGACATACATATCTTATATTATACCTTTCTATATCTGAAATGTCCGATTCAATGTTGAGTTTACCACACAATCATAGACATAGCGATTTATGTTGTGCAGGTAATAGATACTCCCCACAATTTTAGGTCGTATGTGTCTTTTACGGGATTTGCATTTTACATAGCTGTACGTTGTGGTTTCGATAAGCACTTATATTTGACAAGTTGTCTAAATGCACATAATCATAACACATGTATACGATTGCCGCAATAGTAATCAAGATCACTAAACACAAGTACAACCCGGCGTTGCCATGGCAACAACCATAATAATCGATTAATATTCATGATTTCCGTTAGTATTGTCACCGGCAAAGTGTTCCACTGCTTCTGCTTTTAACAATTCTTCGGGCAGTATAACTGAAATAGTTAGACCGGAACAGTTCGATTATTAGAACCAAAAACAAAACGTTAACATGGAGAATATGGACTGTCTTGCCCTGACCGGAAGTTGGAGTGTGATTTCCAATCGCAAGGTGGCTGTGCGCGGTCTAGTTTTGTTACGTCAATGGCCACGACTACGTGTGGCATCAAGGATAATATAGCTTCACAAAGATACGCATAACGTGTGACGCCACAACCACTAACGCCATCTATTTTTAAGCGTGCTAAACTACAGACGATGGCGTCTGCTCGACGTTGGATGTCGAATTGCCAACTGCTGCGCCCAACTGCAACAACAGTCGCACAAAATGTCCGGAAATGTTTTTCCACCGCTTCCCGGTCGAAGAGAGAAGGTAAATAGTGGATCTTTTAAAGAAATGTTTATGTAAAAGTAAAGTAATCGACACTTTCCCCTGTGAAAACATGACAAAAATGGCCAAATGTATAGTCACTGAAACGCCAGTCGAATACGCTCGCAAGTCGAACTGAAGGATATCGTTTGTAATTACCACCATATGTAACATAGAATGCATTAAACGGGTACATTTGGCATGTACACAAACAATCTGATTGACAAAGATGTAAAATTAGGTTTGTGAACATAACTTTTCAAAAACTACTTATATTACACGAAATACTCACTGGCCCCCGTTGCGTAATGGTCCCTGTGCCTATGGGGAGTGTGGCATGTTTAAAAACATCTACAAATAACGCAGAAGGGCGGAATATACGTAAATAATAAAGATTAATATTGCTTGGATTCTCAATACGCCAAAGGATTATTCCTAGTCCACTTGCCATATAGAGTTCACTCTCGTATGGCAATGACCAATTGGCTAAATCTTGTAATTATTACCACCACCTTGTAATAAGTTATTATTTCGACTCGCGGCATAGCTATATTATATACTAATCTAACTAATTAATAATAATCTAACTAACTAGATTATATACTAATATACTAATTAAATATAATGTAATTTCTGCATGAAGGCAATACTGTTTTGTTATATAACAGGATATATTATTATTTAACTAATTATGTTTATTTCGTTTTTTCTTTATATTCATCTAAGCATTTACTATTTAGGATGTGTACAATATTGACATATCTAATGATTTATTATTATGGTTGTGACCACAATAATTGTGTTTGGGCCTTTGGGGATACCTACTAAAAACAGTTTTTACATTATTGTGTATTCCTTCAAACAACATAATATGTACAACATGTTGACATGGTCTTCAATTGTAATGTTTGTTGAATCATGAATGTTATTTGAATAAATAATATTGAATTGAATTAATATTTGTGTTCAATACATGTTGCAGAAGAATCAGCTCACACAGGCGCAGCTAAGTTCATCGAAAGGATGGACCAACTGTTCAATGCCTTTTAACAGCCAGACGCTGACCATTCCAGCGCTGATGCAACACGCTCTGACTGTAATCAGTGGCCACAAAGTGTTCTTGTTAGGAACTTGGCTATCCAAGATTAAAAGCAAAGGCAATTGTGGCAGTATATTAATTTTGTTAGATGTGTCATTTGTTGTATACATTCTTGACTATTACATGTACCAGATAGATCTAAATCTAAACAATTGGCATATTTTGACTTTTTAAATCAAATCAAGGCAAGCTTTTTCAAACATCCTGTGAATGCCATGACTTACACCTGACTTTTATTAATGAGGTTTGAGTGTCATATTAGTATTGCATGTTTATTTCAGGCCATTGACTGTACACAAGATACCGTTTATGGCAATAATATTATTAAAACATACTATTATTAAAACATGACGTTTGGTTGTGGCCTAATAATGGTGTGTGTTTTATCCATGACAGATATTCTGAGAAGATATTCAGTCGAACAATAAAAATAGGAACGTTTTAACTGAATTATAACCATTAGTCACCGATTTGTTTGGGTTGTGTACACGCCATTGGAACGTTTATGTTTATATACACATTATTTACCATTTTAACTGAACTGTAACGATCATTTACGTTTTGAATTGTACACATTATTAATTGGGACTTCTGGGCTTGTTATCTTTCTGTGAATAAATATTCTGTACCTCTTTATAATCATATTTTGTTTGTCTTAATTGTACAATGCATTTATGGGAATTTGACTATGTGCATTTTCAACCCAAATGTCTTAATTCTTGCAATTGTGTCGCTTCAATCCAAGCAAAACAGGCACGGGAATAATTGAACAAGTAGTTCGAGCAACAATTTAAACACATTTTCAAATATTTAATAATGTGGGGCCAGAACGGTCGCGTTTACTACGGAATAGGCCCAGGGATGTACTGTGTCATTAACCTCAATTAAAATAATACACTAGCTTAAAAACACTATCTATAAGGCCAGTGGGGTGAGTTAGGGTGAGAGGGGGGTATATATGACCGCTGGTGCAGCCTCTGTCATTTGAATCTTTGCTATCGTGTCCTAACACGCTGGTGCAGTCTCTGTAATTTGAACCTTCATTATCGTAGTCTAGCACGCTTTTAATCAGGTGGCGCCACTTACGTAATGTCACGCTATTTACGGCAAAATCGCGAGGAGTTGCGTATCTTTGTGAAGCTATAGAATCCTTGGTGGCATGTTCTCGTACGAGTGACTCGTACGAGTGACTCGTACGAGGCACTCGTACGAGTGACTCGTACGAGGCACTCGTACGTGCGACACCCCATTTATAAAGTATTCGTTGTTCATTTCCCCTCTGTAATTTCTACCAACACCACGCTCACAGTGCTATTTCGACTAGCACTGTCACGGAAATATTCATGTAAATAAAAACAGTGTCACAGCCTATACGTCGATTTACTTGTCTTGTCTTGTCTTGCTGATATACTGACCAACACTCCTGGTGGAGTCAAACGGTCAGGGTTGGGTGCGCATGCTTGCTGGGTTATTATTCATGTATCAAAGCTTGTCTAAAATGTTGTGGTTCAGGAATGTTAAATATGGTAGATGATTCCAATCTCTTATTTTTCGAGGGAAATATGAAAATGTATAGCAGTTCTTATTGGCGTGGATAGTGTTGAATGCTTTATTGTTTAAATGCCTTCGGAGGTTATTGACATGCAAGGACAAGTGTTTAGAAATGGCTTTGTGGAATATGGTGAGGCGTCTGTTTGTTCGTCTGGTTATTAGTTGTTGTAGTTGTAACTGTTTTAATACTTCTGACACACAGCCCGCTTCTCTAGATGTATAGTCGTTAAGACAAAAACGGGCTGAGCGTCTTTGGACCATTTCAATTTGGTTGATAAGGATCTGGGAGTGGGGGTTCCATACTTATGATGACGATTCTACAAGTGGTCGAACTAGGGTTGTGTATGCAGTTGTTTTGATGTTTATGGGGCATTAGAGGAGATTGCGTCTGATAAATGCTAGGGTGCACTTTGCAGAGGCTGTAATCTGATGTCACTATCTATTCTAGTTTAGTTATTTGGTTATGCATACTCATATATAGGAGATCGATACTTGTAGATTCATCATGTTCATGTCTTTGAATGTCGGGCTGGCCAATATATAGGGATATTAACAATAATGTGGTAAACGCAATACTGTTCGACATACACTCTAACACGATACTACCAAGTACGCTACCTTCTTCTCGTCACTTCTTCTGCAGCCGTCCGTAATCATTAGACACACCACCAAACAAACTGCGAACAGACCAATCCGTCCGTCGAACATAACTTGCGTTGACTACTCGTAATTTGAGAAGCGATAACAGAATCCGACGGCGTCCTTCTGATTTACAGATACACAAATCACCAAACGCCTTCACTATGCCACATCACATTTTAAAATAATGTTTTGGTTTTCGCGTTGCTGTGACGTAATAAGGCCTGTAAGCGTGTCATGATATATGGCGGAAATCCGCGCGATTGGCGCTGACAGCTGTTGATTGCGGACAGGACCCATAGTCGAGTCGGAAGAGGGGTAGCGTGCACCCTGCGGAAATATACTTTATGCAAATTAGTGCCGCCATTATTGAAAAATCAATCTCAGCCACAATTGCAGTTAACTGACAAAATAAGATGCATTGACCCGTGTTGTGAGGGTCAGCGACCATATAGTAGGGTCTAGAATTGCACCTTCGTGACCATTCTCTGGCTATTAAGGTTTGACGATTTATTCGACTTATATGGACCATTTAAACAAGATTTAGCCCCTCCGGTCCCTCTAAGAAATGTTAGCATTTTCCGCCAGAGGGCCAAATCCAAAATGGCCGCTGGCACCATTTCGAAAAATTTACAATTGAACCAAAACGCCAAAAATCACCTATGAAATCACTTTTTCGGGTAAGTCTTCCACGAGGATTCCGATTCTGACATTAGTTTGACGCTATGACATCATGTTGACCCATAAATCCAAGATAGACGCCACCTGGTAGAACGAAAACGTAACTTTTAAACCAGAACACCAAGAAGCATGTATGAAGACACTTTTTCGGGTACTTCGACCACGAGGATTCCGATTCTAACAACAGTTTGACATAATGACATCATTATGACCTAAACATCCAAGATGGCCGCCATAGCTGGTAGAACGAAAACGTAACTTCCGATTCTGACATCAGTTTGAAGTTATGACATCATGTTGACCCATAAATCCAAGATGGTTGCCATCCGGTCAAAGATGGCCGCATCTGGTTGGAGGCAAATGAATGATTTGTTAAGCATTCTCTTCCACTTCGCGGCACAGGCCTCATATATGGTGCTACTCTTTTTGTCGCCGTAGATGACATGTCGTGTGAACTGCTCTACCACCTCCTCCTCAAGGTCAAGGCTCTCTCCGCACCACGACAGATGTCGTCGCGCTACAGGGTTCTTCGCCACTTGGTCATACACTAACTTCTTACCCTTACCGTAGAAGCCTGAGTTGGCATCACAGCCAGCCATACAGTGCAGCTGCACAATACAGCCTGTCATCTCGTCAGCTAGCAGACCTCGGCAGAAGATCGTCTCCTGCTTTCTCTTGATACAGATCATACCTGCCAGCTGCTGCCAGAGGACTGCTGCCGCGACATATGAATTTTTGCAGCTGCCCCTTGTTGCTGACTCTACAACGTTTTGAACGCTCTGGCATACGGTAAGGGTCTGCCAAGTACATATACGTGTTGGGGACACGTGCCTTACCATGCACCCGCAGATCTCGCTCGTCGTTTTTAGTCGAGTATGCTGTGTCGCATGGGTCGTTCACACAGATGATACGGTCATCATCGCCATGGCGGGCAAGGATAATGGATGACATCTTGTCCACGTAGTCCGACCAGTTGTATGGGGTGCCATCTTCCGTCTGCCGATCTTCTGCTGTTGGAGTTGCCATACTCCAGATGATGTCCATGTCGACAACAGCGACGTAGGGTTCATGTAGGTCTACACATTGCAGAGAGAGCTTCTGGATGAGCTTGCTCTTTTGCGTTTTCCTGTATATGCCGTCGGAGTTGAACAAGGTCATACACTCCTCGACTACGCGATGTTCCAACAACTGGGGCAGGTCAACACATTGACTGATCTCAACCAGGTTGATCACTGCCTTAAGAGCAGTCCGCCCCATCTCTGTCGCCGTGAGTTCCTCCCCTGGCTTCTTCGCGTCTGGATCCTTGGCATACGTCAACCGTTTGCTCAGAGGAACGGATGCATGGAGGGAGGTATTCTTACTGAACACCCGCTCTCGCAAGAAACTGGTCAATGTTTCTTGTCCCGCAGCAAGGGCTGAGTTGAAGTCCGCATCGAGCTTACCAGATACAGGTATTGCTGACTGTAGTGTGCGGAGGATTGGTGAGGCCGGGTCGAACGGGAGTTATTCGAATTCTTGCATGCATGTGACCAGGTCCTGCACGCACTGCTCATCTTATCGCATCCGTTTTGGCCGCATTATGTGTGCTTCCTCTTTGCATCTTTTCGATTAACCAGGTCGTTGTGAGCCATTCTGATCCGGGCCACACTGTTCACATTACATTTATGGAGTCCACCAGCAGCTCATTCTCATTCTGGAGGATGGTGAGCCAGTCAGGCTTCATTCTGCTGACCTTGTTCATGGTACACTCACTCCACATGTCCCAGGCCATTTTGTTAGATGTTATAGGGTTGCCTGGATGGATCGAGTGAAGTCAATTCGAAGGTAGGCGACTTGATCAACAGGGAGAGCTGTCAGCATAGCCCATCACTGTCCCCTTCTCCGCTTACGCAGTTCTGCGCGAGTCAGGCTGCTCTGGCCCTGTTGTCATTGATGCTGTTGATACAGATGCCTATGTCGCGGCAGCAGTCCTCTGGCAGCAGTTGGCAGATATAATGTTATCAAGAGAAAGCAGGAGACAATCTTCTGCCGAGGCCTGCTAGCTGACAAGATGGCAGGCTGTATTGTGCCGCTGCACTTCTCAACGGACCACAATTCGAGTGGCAGCGAGTTCCACAAAGTAGGCCCTGCACAGGCAAACGGCCGGCCACCATACTGTTCTTAGTGAACGCGCGGCCCGTCGAGCAGCAGGCCACCGCAGCTGCAAAAATTCATATGCAATTACATGACCGACCTAGCACGGAGTGTTGATACTGAGACTATCTACTCAGTTGGCCCCCACAACACTAACGTGTCAATACAGCAACTAATGCAGAACCGCGCCTTGACCAGTCTCAGGCTGACACTGTCCTCTTCTCCGCTTTCGCAGTCCTGCGCGAGTCAGGCTGAACTGGCCCTGTTGTCATTGCTGCCGTTGATACAGATGCTTATGTTGCGGCAGCAGTCCTCTGGCAGCAGCTGGCAGGTATGATCTGTATCAAGAGAAAGCAGGAGACGATCTTCTGCCGAGGCCTGCTAGCTGACGAGATGACAGGCTGTATTGTGCAGCTGCATTGTATGGCTGGCTGTGATGCCAACTCAGGCTTCTACGGTAAGGGTAAGAAGTTAGTGTATGACCAAGTGGCGAAGAACCCTGTGGCGCGACGGCATCTGTCGTGGTGCGGAGAGAGCCTTGACCTTGAGGAGGAGGTGGTAGAGCAGTTCACACGACATGTCATCTACGGCGACAAAAAGAGTAGCACCATATATGAGGCCTGTGCCGCGAAGTGGAAGAGAATGCTTAGCAAATCATTCATTTGCCTCCAACCAGATGCGGCCATCTTTGACCGGATGGCAACCATCTTGGATTTCTGGGTCAACATGATGTCATAACTTCAAACTGATGTCAGAATCGGAAGTTACGTTTTCGTTCTACCAGCTATGGCGGCCGGACGGACATGTGAAAATGTATAGGGCCTGTCAGATCATCATTAGTTAAATCATTAATCTTTCCCATATAGACTGGTTTCTACTGGTGTGTTCTATTTATATATATGATTATAACTTTCCTATCTTAAATGTTCGATTTAATATTGAGTTTACTACACTATCGTAGACACATGGCGATTTATGTAGTGCGATAATAGACACAGTTTTAGGCCGTAAGTGTCTTTTACGGTATTTGCATGTTACATTGCTGTAAATTGCGGTTTCGATAAGCACTTGTATCTGACAAGTTGTCTAAATGTACATAATCATAACACATGTATACGTTTGCCCCAAACAGGTTGTACTGCCCAAAAAATGGCACTCTTCATTATTAGTCAAGATCGCCAAACACAAGTAGGGCCTACAAGCCGGCGATGCCATGGCAACCACCATAATAATCGATTACAATTCATGATTTCCGTGAGCATTGTCACCGGCAAAGTGTAACTGAAATAGTTATATTATTACAACCAAAAACATAAGGAAGTACTGTATGTTAACATGGAGAATATGGATGTTCTGCACCCAACTGCCCTAAGCCTCGTTTTCGCGCAGGAGACTTGCACGCCCTATTACATTAAGAGCCTTAACTATGCTACCGTACGTGTGAGTACAACATGTGTGTTTCTTCGTAAATGGATCGCGAGTCGATCTCATCTATTGTTTTTGGTGGAATATTGCAACTGCGTTGCCAAGCAACGCCACCGTGACGTACACGGCATCGTTGTCATGTATCGTAATGTAGTCAGCAATAGTGTTTTAATTTTCACTGGTCGAGTATGATTCAGGTACTGTAACATTCCGCGTGAATACTGCCGCGCATGTATACAAAACTATCGGCAAGGCGCCAATAAACATAGTGAGTTACCACATAGCCATCCCGAGTACAAATGCGAAATTACAGATATCATATCGTTTGATGTGAAAGACGGCAGAAAAAAACTGTAATACACTTTTTCTGGGGAACATGCTGAAGAGAGAATGCTCTGCCGGGCGTACACGTTTGTCCCAACTATACATGCTAGAACTGCCGTGAACAAAGTTTGTTAGTTTTGGTAATAGTTCCTAGAACGTGATTGAATATCGGCTATGGCATTTATATATAAAGTGTAGTGGAACCT
The DNA here is from genome assembly GCA_964017155.1 of Oasisia sp. SBJ-2009. Taxonomy (NCBI): domain Eukaryota; kingdom Metazoa; phylum Annelida; class Polychaeta; order Sabellida; family Siboglinidae; genus Oasisia; species Oasisia sp. SBJ-2009. Next base: position 1,118,878 of record OZ024863.1, read on the forward strand.
TACCAATGTTCAAATATACTGCTGACATTTTACTTTCTTGGAGCCTTTTCGGCTCGTCTCTTACTTTAGTTATCTATCCGTTATTGCATAATATATATATAATATATATTATATATTATATATATATATATATATTATATAATTATATATATATATATATATATATATATATATATATATATATATATATATATATATATGTGTGTGTTTGCGTGCGTGCGTGCGTGCGTGCGTGTGTGCGTGTGTTTGTGTGTGTGTGCGTGCGTTCGTGTGTGCGTGCGTGTGTGTGTGTGTTTGTGTGTGTGTGTGTGTGTGTGCGTGTGTGTGTGTGTGAGTGTGTGTGTGTGTGTGTATGTGTGTGTGTGTGTGTGTGTGTGTGTGTGTGTGTGTGTGTGTGTGTGTGTGTGTGTGTGTGTGTGTGTGTGTGTGTGTGTGTGTGTGTGTGTGTGTGTGTGTGTGTGTGTGTGTGTGTGTGTGGCTCACTCGCACAAACACTGTGCAGAAATGTGACGTGAGTGGTAGAAATTGAAACTTCATCTTTTTAAACGATTTTTGCGGACTAAACGTTTAACATCTCCTGGCTTCAGATATATAAAAAGAACATCAGTAGCTAGCCTAGATGTCGTGCAATCTGGATATATATTAACAACTGGCCTGACACGTGAATTGTTTTCAAAAAAACAAATTTTATTCAGAAAACATTGACCTGGTAATGTTGTATGTCGTTAATATTATGCACTATACAACAATACGTACAAGCTTGTTTTTACTGAATTGTAAGTGATATACATTGCAACTGTTAAAAAGTATATGCCCCTTTGTCGCACACGCATCTTGGTCATTATACGCACGTGGCGTCTTTGTTACATACGAAAAGTATTTCGAATCTTCGCTTCAAATTCAATTCACAAA